>PVJI01016416.1:0-38338 GCA_004026765.1 Micronycteris hirsuta
ATTTGGGGATTGTTTCTTTGTCTTCCCATTGTTTGTGGGATTCTTCTTGCTAACCTCTGGTTCTTAAACTGATCTGTGAAGTTCTCTGAAGCAGCGAAGTTAATTTTGTGTCACACTCTGTTTTTTGGGCTGACTCTTGTCTGGGTCCCACTCTATTCTCTTCACAATTCCAGGTTTTAATGTCTCACCTGTTGATAAATAAGTGAGGGGAAGGGAGATAAAGAAGGAAAAGAAAGCAAAAGAAAAGGAAAAAGAAAGATAAAGAAGACAATAATTTGAAAATAATCTAAAATAAAAAATAATAAAAAATAGGAAAATAAAAGGAAGAGAAAACTAGGAATACCAAATGAAGGGAAGGTAGAAGGAGTTAAAAAAATATAGAGGGACAGATAGGAAGGAGGGTGGGGACAACCAACCAAAGAAACAAAGAGAAAATGAGAGAAATAAAAAAAAAAGACTTTTGTTGGCTGGCTTCAACAGCATCAGGCTGGGGAGATCTGCTGTCTTCCTGTGCTGCACTCTTAGCTGCCGTTCCGCCACCAGCGGAGTTGCTGGGAGTTTGAAGCACCTCCTCTGCGCTGTCTGACCCCCACCCTGAGTCAGAGTTTATGAGGTCTGTGTCTCCCGTCAATGGGGCTCAATGTAGCTCCTCTGTTTCTCCTGCATGGAGGGACTCAGCACCGCATGTCTGGGTTGTGTCTCAGGCCCTCCAGGTGTGAGCTCCGCGCCCCTGACTTCGCAGATCGCTTTTGTCTCTGGAATCAGAGCTTGCAAGCCGCAGGCCTGGGCACCCGGTAGGGCTCCTAAGCCAGCCGCCCCCGATTGGCTCCACCGGGTGCGCGCCCAATCCAGGAGCTCTGGGCTTGGTTTTCCTTTCAATTCAGACTCCAATTCCTCCCGCTGGGATCACCAGCCTCTGCAGATCTGTCCCCAGGTACGCACCGACCTCCGGACTGCTCGGGACCAAGGCTCTTCCTACAGACTCGCGCGTCTGCTTTGGCAACTCACACACCCCAATCCAGCTCCCTCCCATGGAACCTGGAGCAAACCGGGAAGCTGCTGCAACTGGATCCGCAGATCTCCCGGCTCCTCGTGAGGCCCGAGGGACCCCTTCCCTCCGAAGCAGTCTCCCTACCGGCTGATCTTTCAGTTTTATGCGCAGTCCTGGTTGCCAATCTTCCCACACACTGGAATACAGCTGGGTGATCGCTCTGCTCCTCAGAAAATTGGCCAGATATCCCTCCAGTGGGCCGGAGGAAAGCGATCACGCTTCCTCCTTCTCCGCCGCCATCTTTCGCCCCCTCCTTCTGATGGTAATGCATGGACTGCTCAGCTTATGGAATCGAGGTTGGGTGTGCCTTTTCTTGCCATAGCTTCAACCAGGAGATGAAGATGAAGGCCGAGTTTCAGTTCGGTCACAAAACTTCATGGTCCCAACAAGACGCTCAGCCATGTAGTCCCGAAAAGAGATGCAAAATGACTGCCCCACCTGGGTTTAAATCCCAGCCCAGCCACATATTCTGAAGGAAGAAGCATCAGGGGGAAATTTGCCATGACTGATCCATTTAATCCATGTAAAATCACTCGTTTATTTTATATCACCCAATTTTCAGAGATGAAAACTGTGGCTCACACAGATAAGGGGATACTCCCATGACAAAAACTAGATGTTGGCAGAGTCACCTTGAGCCCAGGGGATAACCTAGTGCTCACTTTCTTGAAAAGCAGGTCTGGAATGTGTTGTTTGGTGTTATGCCAGATAAGTGAGCAGGTAGGTAGTTATGTAAATGATGGTTGTACATAGGAAGGCTGGTTTCATACAACACTTTGTCTCAATAAATTCACTCTGAAATGGGTCTGTGAATAGAAAGATAGGCATATGAAATATTTATATATATTATAGCTATAGCCTGATTCCAAACTCAACAGGCTGTAGCTGTCACACTGTCATTATCTCTTTCTTATTTTAGCTACTATATTGCAAACAGACTGACTGCGATTTTATCATTCTTTTAAATGGAAATTGCCCTTGTATTCTAGTAATCAAATGTGTTTTTACATTCATCACTGATGAACAGTTGTTTTCATGATACTTTGAGGCACCTGTAAACTGGTTTACCAGCAAATCTGCTTTCGTCCATCCTGAGTCATCATACAGATTCTTTGTTGGAATGTGCTATTTCTCTTCCTGAAATCATTAAGTATTTGTCACTTTTAGAAATTTGGAATCTCCATAATAGGAGAATCAAAATTCAACTTAAAGTAAATCATAAGCAATCAGTATCTTCATTTGAGATCAAGAAGATTCTCATTGTGTGTGTTGTTTCTGCACACTGTCTCCAGATTGGGAAGGAAAGGAATTCTGCAGATATTTCCCTCCATTTCACAGGTAGATGAAGATTCAGAGCTTAAAACAAATATGGTTTATCCAGACTTGAGATGGTTTATACTTCTTGCCTGTAAGCCTTTGAGAGACACTTTGAAATCTTGAGTCCTCTCTTTTCTTTGTTTAACAATCTCTAAGCTATTAGTTTTTTCAATATTGTACTCTATTTATTTTTTATTTTTTTTATTCATGTCTTTACTGTTGTTCCGTACAGTTGTCTCCTGTTCTTATTTCAATATTCAGGATGTTGGCTTCAGTATCTCTGAGACAATGCTCTTTGCTATTGTATTTTTTATTGATTATGCTATTACAGTTTTTTAAAATTTTTCTCCCTTTATCCCTCCCTCCACCCTGCCTCTCCAAACCTTCAGCATCCCCAACCTCTAGTTCATGTCCATGGGTTGTGCATATAAGTTCTTTTCTTAAAATTACTTTATTGTTCTTCAATTACAGTTGTCTGCATTTTCTCCCCTCCCCTCCCCCCCACTCCATCCAAACCCACTTCCCTCCCTTACTTCCACCCTCCCGCTTGGTTTTATTCATGTGTTTTTTATAGTAGTTCCTGAAAATCCTTGTCCCCATAGTCCCTTCCTCGCTCCCCTCTGGCTATTGTTAGATTGTTCTTAATTTCAATGTCTCTGGTTATATTTTGCTTGCTTTTTTTCTTTTGTTGCTTATGTTCCTGTTAAAGGTGAGATCATATGGTATTTGTACATCACTGCCTGGCTTACTTCACTTAGCATAATGCTTTCCAGTTCCATCCATGCTGTCATGAAGGGTATAAGCTCCTTCTTTCTCTATGCTGCATAATATTCCATTGTGTAACCTTTCCATAATTTCTTGACTCACTCATTGGCTGATGGGCACTTAGGTTTTTTCCAGCACTTGGCTATTGTAAATTGTGCTGCTATGAACATTGGGGTGCATAGGTTCTTTTGGATTGGAGTTTCAGGGCACTTAGGGAATAATCCCAGCAGTGGAATTGCTGAGTCAAAGGCAATTTTTAGTTTTCTGAGGAAATTCCATACTGTTTTTCACAGTGGCTTCACCAGTCTGCATTCCCAATAGTGCAGTAGGGTTCCCTTTCTCCACATCCTCTCCAACACTTGTCTATTGCTTTGTTTATGATGGCCATTCTGACTGGTGTGAGGTGGTATTTCATTGTGCTTTTAATTTGCATCTCTCTGATGGCTAGTTATGCTGAGCATCTTTTCATATGTCTCTGGGTGTAGAGGACGGTGAAGCCTGGTGACTTACAGGCAGAACTTGCAGGGGTTAAGAAGGAGATAGTTAAATAATTAATCACAAACTTTAGCTGTATGCACCTGTGACCTTGTAGAAGAAACATTTATCATTTATTTAGCCTGGGAAACAAAGCAGTTATGCCTGCAGTTTTTTCCTGAGTCTGTGAAACATCCTTGTGCTTTATCCAACTACCCCTTATAAAATAAACTCAGAGACCATGTTCAGGGTCATTGTCTCTCTATCAGAGGATGATGTCCCATCTTGTCCCCACTTTTCCTTAAAGTGTCTGTGTCTTTTTCAATCTCCTGTCGCACCCCCTCAGGACCCTCCTCCTTGAACAGGTCTTGGCGGGTGAAGCCTGAACAGGGACCTGAGTATGGGGGAACTCATTAACCCGAGGCAAGGAGACACTCCTGAGTCTGGCTGCGAGTCTTAAAGTGAGGTAAGAGGAGAATTCAGTTTTCAACCAGGTGTAAAGCATGGGGAATGCAGAATCCACAGAGAGGTGGCTTCATGAGCAAATGCTCAAATCTATGCTTATAGCTATGGGAACTAAAACGTGTAGCTCTCAGCTAGAACAATTCTTGGACTTTGTCCAGCAGACTTGTCCTTGGTTTCCAGATGAAGGAACTGTTAATGAAACTACCTGGGCAAAAGTAGGTGAAAAACTGCAGGATCAATATAATGCAGAATGCCTGACAAAAATGCCCATTTTCACTTTCACCTTATGGGTTCTCATTCCTGATGTACTCGACCCGCAGAAAGAGGAACTAAAAATAAAGAAATCTATAGGAGATACTTCAGCATCGACAGTGGAGGGATACACCTCTCTCCTGCCAGAACTGACGACAGCTCTGCTGGCACCTGTGGCCGAGTGTGATGATGAGCCTCTTCTACCAGATCATGCTTAGGAGCTCCAGGAGGAGGCTCAGAAGATGGAGAGGGAGAAAGAGGAGGATGATTCTAAAGAGGAAGATTTTTCAGACCCTGAAAATTCCCATATGCAGGGACTGATGCACCATCTTTCGGTGCTGTCCGTAGAGGACAGGGGCCTCCATGAGGCTGTCATCAGGTCACCCCCTACAGGGCTCAGCATAAAACCTAAGGAGCCAAGGAAAAAGACTAGATCTGAGGTTCCTATTTGGGCTATGCCATTTCAGCCTTTAAAAGTTACTTACTGTTCTGGTTAGTGTGAGATAATGTCTCTGATATTTGGGCTTCACACCATCTAAATCCTGTCATGGTCATTTGTAACACCAGATGGTGTGAGATAAGATTCTAAGGCTAGTGTCTCACTCCCTCCTCTTAGAGGATTTGATTTTAAGTTACTGGTTTGCTTGAATTTTGTCTTTGTTTTGAGTTTTGTTTTTGTTTCTGTTTTGAAAGTAATGTTTCAGTCTCAGTCTCAAAATGTTTTACTAAACCTCTGGTAAATGGAATGAGATCTCTTCTCAGAAAGAATTTAAATTGATTGTTTAAAGAAGAAAAAAAATCTCACTCCCCTCTCAGACAGAAAAAAGCTCAGAAGTTTTTTTTTTTCCAATAAGAAAATGTGTCTTTTAACCACTCTGAACCCTCCTTATGGAGGCCCAGGAAATGCTTCGGTCCTGGGAACAAGTGGTGCCAAGCTTCCCATGTCCCCTCTCTCTTCTCCAGCCTCCCTAAAGTTGTCAAGGACACTAGATATGAGACAGCTCACTTTTGAGCACACTCCAGGAATGCGGTAATCACCAAGAATAGAAAAAAAATGTAAATGTATTTGCCAGTAGGGAAAAAATTGTTTCTGAAAGTTATGAATGTGTTCATAAATTTGTCAATCTAAAGTATGCTAATTACTTATTTTTTGTTGTCACTAAAGGTTGAGGATTTTCATTAAATTGGAAAAAAATTATAGTTTTGATTATAAGTACAAATCAAAGCCTATGTTAATGATAAAATTAAAACACAACAATTTCCAGTCTATTAGACATAGGAACAGATGTGTCTGCTATTTCTAGCCAATATTGGCCCCCACAGCAGCTATTAATTAAAACAGATATTTCTATAACTGGGATAGGGGGTGTGACATGTTAAAAAATATATGTATATATATACATATAAAGAATCCACTTTGTTTATGCCAGAGCCGTGAGCTTTTATTGTAAACATGAAATTTAGGTGTACTCTCTCCGGGGGGGAACTAGCCCTTCTCCACGGAAAACTAAGCACCATTTTTTAACTCAGTACCTGTAAACACTGATCGTTTCCTTGTGGAAGAACTGGCTATTCTCCCAGAGGGAACAGTTAGTCCATTTAGTCACAAAAGGCCCTTGGTGTATAACCACTTTTGTCTAAAACATATTTAAGCAGAGACTCCCTATCCTTCCCACTTTCCTTGCAAATTCTGAATCTAAGAACTACCAAATCCTAAGAACAATTAACTCACTGCTCAAACTTATTCACAGCTTGCAAAAACAGCAGGGGGCCTGTCTTTCCAAAAGAAAAAAAAATATGGCACTTTTAAAACTGAGGCTGTTTTTCAGCTGCCATTTGGAATGTTGTTCATACTGCTCCCTGCCCTTGGCAAATGGGATAGCCAAGAGTTAAGGGCTTAAAGCTGATGAAAGGGGAGCCCTCAAAGGAGGGCAAGGATCAAACTTCTAGAGCCAGACAGGAGAAAAGTGCAAAACATGTCATTAATCACTGCTTAAGTGCCTTTGCCACCACGGGCAAGCCCCAGAAAATAAAAACTGATAATGGGCCTGCCTATACCAGTTCAGCCTTCCAGTCCTTTTGCCATCAGTATAACATTCAGCATAAGACTGGTATCCCCTACAATGCACAAGGATATGCCATAGTGGAACGGTCACATAAAACGCTAAAGCAGTTATTAGATAAACAAAAAGGAGGAGACATACTCTCCTCCTCTCCCCAGAGACGCCTCAATTTAGCCCTTTATACTTTAATTTTTTTACATTGTGATGAACAAGGACTAACTGCAGCAGGGAGTTATCTCCCAGGGGCCACAGCAAAACCTGCAGGTTTGGTATTTTGGAAAGATTTAAACACTGCTGTGTGGAGGGGTCAGGATCCAGCATTAATGTGGGGAAGAGGACATGTTTGTGTCTTTCCAGAAGGTGCAGATCATCCCATCTGGGTGCCTGAGAAAGCAGTGAGACACTGTCATGGACCCGGTGAACCAGGTGGAAGCCCAGATGAAGAGGCTAAGGTTGATGCCATCTCTAACAATGCCTTGATCGGCGTGCTCCACCAGAGAAGCCAAACTCCCCACATGGAGGCAATTCAAGAAGCTTGCTCATGAGGCCGATGGAATGGTCCATCATTAAGGAGCATCTAAGAATCATGAAACTATGTTTGTGGCAATGATGGCTATTCTGGCATGTCAAGTTTGTTGCTGTAGAGCAGAATCGTACTGGGTTTATCTCCCTGAACCACCAGTAGTGAACCTAGCCTCTTGGGCAAGTCCCTCCATCCCTGTGTTCACCAATGACACCTGGGTAGTGGTGGGATTTTCAGCAAGTCATATTTCTCCCATCTCATGTGGAGGATTTAATTATACTGGCCTCAGTGCCATCCCGCCTATATGTCGTTCTTCTATTGAGAAGACTGGGTGTTTATTATTACAAGAAAACCAAGCTGCCTATGGAGGGAGTAAGATTGCCACTATCACAGGGCCTTGGGATATTAGAAAATATATACAAACAGTGTCCAAAAGGGGATTCCCCAATGTTTCTAGGGTTGCCCCTCAGTGGCATCCTTCACTGCCCTATTGCCCTAACCAGACACATATTGAGATAAGGGATTTCCCACCATGGTATGAGTGTGCCAACCTTGTTCTAGTGGAGCATAACGTTTCTGGAATGGGATTCTCTCTCTATGATTGGGCACATAAGTTAGACACATCTCATCCTCATCATCAACTTATATCCCCTGGAGGATTTGTTGGTAATGTGCTTTCCATCAAAGAAGGTCAAGTGCAAAAGGAGTTATGGCACCTTGGAGCTGCCTTACACTTAATAAGTTTCACCATTCCTGGCACTTCCGACCTGGGTCTAGCATTTCAATGTGGTCTTTATGCCTGTGTCCTGTCACGAATCCCATCCTGTGTAATTTGTATGCTATGGCAGGCATGTACATAAATTCACATGGAGTACATAGGACTAGAAGAGCCAAGACTACACGACCCCCGTCTGAACTCAGAGAGAGGCCTCGAGCACTGCCATAACAGGCTTTTATTATTTTTCCTGGGTACATTACATCAGAATGGTATTCATTAACTATGCGTAGATTCATTTTAGGTGGTAGACAGACAGGAAGGTACATCAAAAAGATTATGCAAAGACAAGAGGTATGGCTGAACTTGAAAGAATTAACACTGGTCTAAGGAAGCTAGATATGTATTAGTATTTTCTTTTTTCTGATCCAGGGTGAGAGGGTTTTTTTAGCAAGAGCAAGACTTAACTCTAGGAAAGATGCCATCCTGTTTTATCCACAGGAAAGCCCGTTTTCACACATGTGGGGCCTGCTTGCCGTCCCACATTCCACTGGGGTTTCTTTTAAACGTGGAATGTTGTGCTACATTTCCCACGGTGAGTGGAATGGTACCCCTACAGTGTCCACCAGCCTTATGCCATGATCACAGGAAATATCAGTGTTATGTATCTAGATGAGAAATACACTGTAACCTGTAAAAATGGTAACTTGACTAACTGTGTATCTAAATATAACTCTGAAGAGGACATGCTGCTTATCCATCAACCTCCTTTTTTAATGATTCCAGTGAATGTCACGGGACCATGGTATGCAGATGCTGGTCTACAAGTGCTTAAGGAATTACATAAGGCCTTAAGTCACCCTAAGCGAGTGCTTGGTCTTATTGTGGCAGGAATTATTGCTCTTGTCACAGTCCTTGCATCAGCAGCTACAGCTGCTGCTGCACTTGCTCAGAGCATCCAAAATGCTGGATTTGTTAATAGCCTAGCTCATAATACTTCAGTAGCCTCAAATACTCAAGGTACAATTGATGTCAAATTAGAAGCTAAGCTTAATGCCCTTGAAGCGATAGTAATAGGTCTAGGAGATCATATACAAGCCATTAAATTTAGGCAAAGGCTGCAGTGCCATGCACAATATCAATATATTTGTGTTACTCAAACACCATATAACAGCACCCAGTGGAATTGGAAAAAGGTAAGAACACATCCACAAGGAATGTGGCATCATAATAATATAAGTTTGGATTTGAACGAATTGAATGATGAAATCATGTATATTCAAGAAGCCAAAGACCCTATCATAAACTCCGCTCAGATAGCTCGACTTATTTTCTGAGTTAAAAGGCTCCAATCCTTTTAATTTGCTAAAACACACTGCTTGGTATCTGGGAGTACTTGTGCTTGTTATTCTAATCATACTCTGTGCTTTCTTATTAGTCTGCCAAGAACTCCAAAGAAAACTCCAGCTAATGATCTTGGGAATGCATCACCTGCATTTAGAAAAGAAAAAAAAAACAAAACAAAACGGGGAGAAAATGTTTGGGAGCCATTCTGTTCAGGGACTATAGCCTCATGAATGGCTAAGGCTGAGTGATTAGGCTTTGGGGTTATGAGCCATTAAGGAGACAAAATATATCTTCCTGGCAGGAGTGCAGAACCTGCCTCCCTCACTTCCCCTACATGGCTCAGGGAAGATGACTGGTTAGCCAATGACGGGTAAGACTGCTCAGAGGGGCAATCTAAGACAGGTACAGTCATGAAGGGATCACCAGGGAAGGATTTAGGGAACTATAGGGAAGGGGCAGAAAGACCCCTACCCCGTGGCTTGTCATAGCCTGAGTACTCATTCTATCTGTAAAAGGTCTCCCAATCTCTTGGTTGCTCCTGCTGCCTGACTCAACCTGAAAACAATGTCAGACACAATTGAGGATTTGTACTGGTTGAACAGCTCCAGGAAGCCAGTCTGGATTGAGACAGAATGTACATTCTTTCCTTTAATGTACCTGGCATTACCCTATATATTACAGTGGAATCAGTACTTTTGGTTGTGTCACCATAGAAAAGAAAAAAGGGGGAGATGTAGAGGATGGTGAAGAATGGTGACTTACAGCCTTTGTCGAAGATTAATTGCCCATAGAGACTTGGGTTTATTTCTGGGCTCTCTATTTTGTTCCATTGTTCTATCTGTCTGTTTTTATGCCAGTACCAAGCTGTTTTGATTACAGTGGCCTTGTAATACAGTTTGATATCAGGAAATGTGATCCCTCCTGCTTTGCTCTTCTTTCTCAAAATTGCAGCTGATATTTGGGGTCGTTTATGGTTTCATATAAATTTTTGAAGTGTTTGTTCTATATCTTTGAAATATGCCATTGGTATTTTGATAGGGATTGCATTGAATCTATAAATTGCTTTGGGTAGTATGGATATTTTGATGGTGTTGATTCTTCCAATCCATGAGCATGGTATATGTTTCCATTTGTTTGTATCTTCCATGATTTCTTTCTTCATTGTTGTGTAGTTTTCTGAGTACAGGTCTCTTACCTCCTTGGTTAGGTTTATTCTTAGGTATTGTTTATTTTGTTGCTATATCAAAAGGGCTTTTTACCCTGATTTCTGCTTCTGCTGTTTCATTGTTGGTATACAAAAATGCCTTTGATTTCTGGATATTGACTTTGCATCCCGCTGTTTTGCCAAATTCATTTCTTACGTCAAGTAGTTTTTTGGTGGGGTCTATAGGATTTTCTATATACACAATCATGTCATCTGCAAACAATGACGGTTTTGTTTCCTCCTTTCCAGTTTGGATGCCTTTTATTTCCTTTTCTTGTCTTATTGCTGTGGCTAAAACTTCCAGTACTATGTTGAATAGAAGTGGTGATAGTGGACAACCTCGTCTTATTCCTGATCTTAGTGGGAAAGATTTTAGATTTTGCCCACTGAGTATAGTGTTGACTTTAGGTCTCTCAAATATGGCCTTATTATATTGAGGAATGCTCCCTCTATTCCCAGTTTGCTGTGTGTTTTTATCATAGGAGCTGTACCTTATCAAATAATTTTTCCACATCTATTGACATGATCACATGATTTTTGTCTTTGCTTTTATGTGATGTATTATGTTTATTGATTTGCAAATATTGTGCCATCCTTGCATCCCTGGGATGAATCTCACTAGGTCATGATGTATGATCTTTTTAATGTATTTCTGGATGTTGTTTGCCAGTACTTTGTTGAGGATTTTAGCGTCAATGTTGATCAGCGTTATTGGCCTGAAGTTTTCCTTCTTTGTTGTGTCTTTATCTGGTTTTGGAATTAGGATGATGCTGGCTTCCTAAAAAGAGTTTGGGAGACTTCCATCATTTTGGATTTTTTGGAATATTTTGTGAAGGATAGGGGTTAGCTTTTCCTTAAATGCTTTGTAGAATTCTCCTGTAAAACCCTCCAGACCAGGGCTGTTATGTGTCGGGAGGTTTTTTTTTTTTAAGATTTTATTTATTTATTTTCAGAGAGAGGAGAAGGGAGGGAGAAAGAGCAATGTATGGTTGCCTCTCACATGGCCCCCACCGGGGACCTGGCCTGCAACCCAGGCATGTGCCCTGACTGGGAATCGAACCGGGACCCTCTGGTTCCCAGCCCGCGCCCAATCCACTGAGCTACACCAGCCGGGCGGGAGTTTTTTGGGTTTTTTTTTTTTTTTTATTGCTGCTTCAATTTCGTCTGCTGTTATTGGTCAGTTCAGGCTTCCTGCTTCTTCTTCATTGAATTTTGGAAGATTATTTGTTCATTTCATCTAGGTTTTCAAATTTCTTGGCATACAGTTCTTTGTAGTAGTTTCTTACAATCCTTTGCATTTCTGGGGTGGCAGTTGTAATCTCTCCTCTTTCATTTCTGATTGAGTTTATTTGGGTCCTCTCTTTCTTTTTTTCTTGATGAGCCTGCTTAAAGGTTTGTGGATTTTGTTTATCTTTTCCAAGAACCAGCTCCTGGATTCATTGATCCTTAGAATTGTGTTTTTAGTCTCTATGTCATTTAATTCTGCTCTGATCATGGTTATTTCCTTCCTTCTACTTGCTCTGGGCTATCTTTGTTGTTGCTCCCTGAGTTCTTGTAGGCATAGGGTTAGGTTGTTTGTTTGAAATGTTTCTATCTTTTTTAGGTAGGCCTGTATCACTATTAACTTCCCTCTTAGGACTGCTTTCTCTGTGTCCCATAAGTGTTGGGTTGTTGTGAGTTCATTTTCATTTGTTTTGAGAAACTTTAATTTCTTCTCTAATCTCATTCTTGACCCATTGGTTGTTTAATACCATGCTATTAAATCTCCATTATTTTTATTGTTTTGACGTTTTTTCCTTAGGGATAGTGTTGTGGGGATTTCGTCCCAGCCGAAACCCGTGGGTGACCGTAACCAAATGCGTGAAAGAAACTCACACTGAGACACGCGGGGGGAAGGAATCCGGGGCCACGTGGCTTGATTCCTCTCATCCCAGGAAAAAAGCCTCGAGCGTGGCTTAGCCAGGTTTTTATTGGGAAGCTCAGGACACAGCAAAATGGGAATGGCTATTCATTAGCTATGCAAGATGTTCCGGGCAACCATTAGCATAATCCCTTGGTTCCGGGGGAAGGGTCCCAGCAAGTTAACAAGTCCTAGGAAGTAAGCTAATCCAATTTCCCTTTAAGGAATTCCTTTTTCCAAGAGCATGATTTTTACGCCGGCCCACACGGGAGTGTTAATTTCCACGGAGCTGAGCTCGAGACGTGGAAATTCCCAGGGGGTTACGTTTTTATCATGCGGATGAAAAGAATTCCTGTCACAGGATAGTTTCTAATTTCAGTCCCTTGTGGTTGTAGGAAATACTTGATAAGATTTCAATTTTCTTGAATTCGTTGAGGCTTGTTTTGTGTCCTATCATATGGTCTCTCTTTGAAAATGTTCCATGTGCATTAGAAAAGAATGTGTATTTAGCTTCTTTGTGTGAAAGGCTCTATATATGTCAGTAAAGTCCATTTCATCTAGGGCATTGTTCAATGACACAAAATCTTTGTTGCAATTTTGTTTGTGAGAATTGTCCATCTTTGACAGTGAGGTGTTGAAATCCCCTACTATAATTGTGTTGCTCTCAATATCTTTCTTGAAGTTCTCCAAGATTTTCTTAATGTATTTGGATCCTCTGATGTTGGATGTATATATATTTAAAATGTTTATGTCGTGTTGGTGGATTCCTCCCTTGAGTATTATGAAATGTCCATATGGGTCTGTCTTTATGCCCCTTTTTGAAGTCTATTTTGTCTGATATGAGTATTGCTACCTCATCTTTTTTTCCTGTCCTTTTGCTTGTTAAATTTGTTTCCAGCCCTTCACTTTCAGTCTTTGTAGGTCTTTTGTCCTTAGGTGGGTCTCTTTTAGGCAGCATATGTGTGGATTGTGCTTTCTTATCCATTCAGCTATTCTATGTATTTTGATTACAGCATTTAATCCATTTACTTTGAAGATTACTTTGAAGATTATTCATTGCCATTTTTTTGTACCTGTGTTCCTCCCTCTCTCTCTCTCTCTTTTCCTTCCTTTACTTAAAGCAGTCCATTTAGCATCTCTTGCAGCGCTGGTTTGGTGGAGGTGTAGTCTTTTAGACTTCTTTTGTCTCGGAAGCTCCTTATTTGGCCTTCTATCTTGATTAAGAATAGTGTTGGATACAGTAGCCTTGGTTGCAGTAATCTGGTTCTCTTTAATTGGAATATTTCTTGCCATTCTCTTCTGGCTTGGAGTGTTTCCCTTCAGAAGTCAGCTGCTAACCTTATCGGGGCTCCCTTGTAGGTTACTTCCTGTTTCTGTCTTGCTGCCTTTAAGATCATCTCTTTGTCTTGAAATGTTGCCATTTCAATTACAATGTGTCTTGAAGTGGGGCCCTTTGGGTTCCTCTTGATTGGGACTCTCTGTATTTCCTGGATTTGTGTGACTTTTTCTCTCATCAGACTAGGGAAATTTCCCATCATTTTTTCTTTCAAACAGATTTTCTATCCCTTGTTTTTCTTATTCTCCTTCTGGTACCTTTATTATATGGATATTATTATGTTTCATGTTGTCCTGCATTTCCCTTAATTCCTTTTCATTCTTTCTGAGCCTCTTTTCCTTTTCTTGGTCTTTCTGGGTGTTTTTTTCTACCTTGTCCCCCAGCTCACTGATCCAGTCCTCTGCTTCATCGAGCCTGCTTTTGATTCCTTCTACTGTGTTCTTCAGTTCAGAAGTTGTATTCTTCATTTCATCTTGGCCCTTGTGGATAGTTTCTATTCCTTTTTCATTTTGATGTAGTTTGCAATGAGTTCATTGTATTTTCCCTACAGTTACTGGTAATTCTCTGTGAGCTCATTGAGCTTCCTGATAACCAATGCTTTGAACTCAATATCTGATATTTGACTTGTCTCTGGTTTATTTATCATTCTTTCTGGGGCTTCCTCCTTACCTATCATTTGGGGATTGTTTCATTGTCTTCTCTTTGTTTGTGGGACTCTTCTTGTTAGACTCTGTTTTTTACATTGATCTGTTCTCACTCCCTGTGTTTATGGTATGAACTTCAATAGTAGAAGACCTGTGAGATTCACTGGTGCAGTCTCCTTAATCTCCTGAATCTGCTGGTCTTGGACTGCCGTTCATGTTGGCTCTCTGTATGTCTTTGGGTTTTGATTGTTGTTGTGTCTCTCTTTGCTGGGTCCTTTCCTTTAGCTGGTTAACTCAGGGTCACTCTGTCCACCAAGCCTTGTATTCTGTTCTGCAGATGTATGTGGTCAGGTTCTGTTGAAGCTGATTCTTCTGTGTAAACAAGGTTTTGAGGCTTCTCTCTCACACCTTTTCAGTTGTTTGTTGTGGGTAATTTCTCCACCAATTGGTTGTATTTCCAGGTTGTTCCTGGATTGAGGTTAGTGTGGCTTCTCCTTCCTCCTTCACCTTCTTCTGTTGTTTTCAGTTGGTGATTTCTTTATTGGTGGAATTCCTCTTCTATCAAGTGTACTGCTGTTCACCGTTCCCACCTTACAAGTTCTCTGGAGTAGCAAAGTGAAAATTGTCTTACTGTTTTTGGGATGTTCCCTGTTTGGGTCTAACTGTGGTCTTTTCACAGGTCCAGGTTTTAATGTCTCACATGTTGGAAAAGAAGAGAAGGAAAAAAGGGGGAGAAAGGAAGGGAGAAGAAAACAAGGGGAAGGAGAAAAGGAAGAAAGGAGGAATAAAAAAAGAAAGAAGGAAAGAAAGGGAGAAGGAATTAAAAGAAAATGTTTTAAATTAAAAAAATAATAAAAATTAAAAAATGAAAGAGGGAAGGAACAACTACTAACACAGGAAAGGGCAAAAGAAAGAAGAAAAAAAGAAAGATGGACAGAAAGGAATAAGAAATTTTTTTTTTTAAAAAGCCTTCTGCTTGCTTTAAACTGGTCAGGCCTGTTCTTCTGTTCTTCCTGGCTGCGTCAGGCTGAGAAGGTATTGGTTTTGCTGTACTGCCTTCCTGAGACGCACTCTTCCCTGTTGTCCTGCCTCCAGCCCAGTTCCTATGTACCCTTCTGGGCCTACCCTAGGCCTTTAGTTCACCAGTTGTGCTGTCCTTGAGGTGCACCAGTTAGGGGCCATTCACATACCATCTTCTTGCTCTTTTCTGGCCTAGATGCTAGGGACTTTCAGCACCCCTTCCAGGTAGTTTAGCCCCTCACAGAGTCAAGTCTTTCAAAGGACTACAGCTCCTCTCTGCGGAGCACTTCCTCCTATCTCCTACATGGCCAGCCGGCACTGCAGGCCTCCACGTGCAGGGGCTGGGTGGGAGGCACTTCATCCTGGAGCCCAGGGTGTGAGCTCCATGGACCTGTGTGCACCACCCCTGGTGCTTCAGGAGTGAGTGTAGGTGGGCTGCCACCAGGCTACAGATCACTGGGTGCGCACTATCTCCGGTTCCCCTGGATTGGGCTCGGGTGAGCCGCTGCTGGATCTAGGGCCACTGGTTGTGCACCTTCCCAGTTCTTTTGGAGTGTGCATGGGTGGGCCACCCTGGACCGCTGATCAGCGGGTATGCACCCACCTTGAGACTACTGGGGGTCAGGGGCATAGGAGGTGGACATTTGCTGCAGAGAGTTCCCCAAACAGCTGTGGAGTGCCTCTTTTTTTCTATTTTTATTTTTGAAAAATTCTTCCTATTTAAGCCAACCAGTCCAAACAAGCACCTGGACACTCACACAGCCCAGCCTGGCTCTCTCCCAAGAATCTTGCTGCAGACCCGGCAGGCACCGGGCCTGGGGCTGCCACCCATCTTGGTCCCCGCTCTGGTCCTGGGGACCTTGTTGTCCCAAAGCACTCTCCTTACCATCTGATCATTCAATGTCTCCTATAATTTTGGTCTCCAATCTTCATATATGCCGTGATACTGTTGGCTGTTCACTCTGTTCCTAAGAAGATTGGCTTGCAGTTTCACCAGTGGGCAGAGGGATGTGGCCTCTGCTCCCACCTATCTTTCTGCCATCTTTCAAATCTGAAATTTTTTAAACTTCATTTTTCTGTAAAAATATGCACAGGAGGAAATGCCTCTCTCCTCCAGATAATGACTCCATATAAGTTCCTTGAGTCCTCTATTTCCTATACCATTTTTACCTCTCCCTGCCTATTTTATGCTCACTAATTCTGTTTCTTCTTCCCTGTACCTTTTTCCCTCTATTCCTCCCATCCCACTCCCCACTGAAATGCCTCCATGTGATGTCCATTTCTCTGATTCTGTTCTTATTCTAGTTGTTTGCTTAGTTTTTGTTTCCATTGTTTTTTGTTTCTTTTAGGCTCATTTGTTGATAGCTGTGAGTTTCCTGTAATTTTACTGTTCATATTTTTGATCTCCTTTTTCTTAGATAAGTCCCTTTCACATTTCATATAATAAAGACTTGGTGATGACAAACTCCTTAGACTTGACCTTATAGGGGAAGCACTTTATCTGCCCTTCCATTCCAAATGAAATCTTTGCTGGGGAGAGTATTCTTGGATGTAGGTTGTTGCCTTTCACAACTTCAAATACTTCTTTGCAGCCCTTTCTTGCCTGTAAGGTTTCTTTTGAGAAATCAGTTGATACTCTAACGGGCACTCCCTTGTAGGTAACTGTCTCCTTTTCCCTTGCTTCTTTTAGGATTTTCTCTTTATATTTAATCTCGGATAACTTAATGATGATGTGCCTTGGTGTGTTCCTGTTTGTGTCCCACTTCTTTGAGCTCTCTGGGCTTCCTGGACTTCCTGGAAGTGTATATGCCAGATTGGGGAAGTTTTTTTTTTTTTTTTTTCACTATTTGTTCAAATAAGTTCTCAATTTCTTGCTGCTGTTCTTCTCCTTCTGGCACCCGTATAACTCAGACATTGGAGCATTTCAAGTTGTCCAAGAGGTTTCTAAGACTCTCTTCAATTCTTTGAATACTTGTTTCTTCAATCTGTTTCTGCTGGATGTTTATTTTTTTCCTTTTGTTCCAAATCATTGCTTTGAGTCCTGGTTTCCCTCCTGTCACTGTTGGTTCCCTGAATATTTTTCATTATTTCATTTTGGGTATTTCTCATGTATTTTTTCACTTTTCAACCAAGCTCAGTCAGATCTGTGAGGATTTTGATTATCAGTGCTTTAAATTCTCCATCAGATAGATCGGTAATGTCCTCATTGTTTAGTTCTCTTCTGAGGTTGTGCTTCTGTTCTTTCACGTGGGCCATATTTCTTTGTCTTGGCACACCTGATAAGCTAAAAGGGGACGGGGCCTTAGGAATTCACCAGGCAGGGCAACCCTCTTTACTGCACTGTAGTGCTGCCTGTGGGGGAGGCACGAGAAAGGGAACAATGCAGCTCCTCTGCTTGTCCCTAGTGTAGTCTTGGTCAACCCTTGTGTGGGCCTGGGAGTTTCTCCCAATGTGGCAACCACTCTATCATTTCTGAGTCCGTTTCCTCTTAAGTCAGCCCTGTCTGCACTCCCTGTATAGCCTGCATACCTCGCACAGCCTGCCACCTTTCCTCAGTCAGCACTGCCATCTTTCCTCAGTCAGGAACTCTCTGCCGTTTTTCTCTGCCAGGTGGACATGCTGTCCACCACCTACCTGGTCTCGTTGTTCTGGTTGATTTTTTCTTTAATTCCATGGTTGTCAGAGTTCCATGCAGTTTTTTTTTTTTTTTTTGGTGCTTCCGGATACTTATTGATTTTAGATTGGTTGTTATCCTCCTTTTGATTGTGTGAGGAAGCAAAGGGTTTCTACCTATGCTTCCATCTTGGCTGGAGCCCCTGAGGCTATGCTCTTAATACAGACTACCTATAAAGGGAGCCAGTTGTTCCTCAGCTGACAAGATGCCTTGGAAAACAATAATTGAATAATTTTCCTCAACATTGAATTCAAATTATACATTTATAGCTTAGACTTTTTTCATCTTGTGCACACCTGTCCCTGCAAAAACATCTCTGAAGTGCTGAGTGTTCCTGGGTGACCTCCAGAAGTGTATACTTCTGCTTGTTACATGTAATGTGGCTGACATTATGTCTCTTTCTGTATCATTTATTGTGAGGGTGATGACAACAATTTGTCCCTGGATGAGTCTTGCGCATTGAGGAATCTCTAAAAGGCATAATGCTTGAAGTGTCCATACTGTCCATTGTACTAAAATTCACATGTAGGACCATCATTTCCATGACTACCTACCTTTTTTTCCTTTCTGACATTCAACAGCACCCAAAATATCCTGGGCCAGTTTTTCACTAGGTGAGCACTGGCCAACTCCATGACACATGGTGTCTCTGTGCATTTCTAGGTTGTGTCTTGGGGCTAACCCCTCAACTCTGAGCCTCAGTTTGCTTCTGTGAAAGTTTTTGTTAGAAAATATATTTTATATAAACTTGGATGGATATATTGGATCAGCCATGGCTGGTGTTTACCTGGTATTGTTTTTTCAGAATATATTGCTGAACCTGCTGTGATTGTTGATCTTTAAAAATTTCCACTCACTCATAACAGGCCTTCTGCCTAAATCTTCACTTGCTTGTGGCCATCCAAAGTTAGAAACAAACACCTGGAAAGCAAACTGCCAAAGAGTTTCAGATGCTGTTTATCTAGTCCAGGATTTTGGTTTTGGTACAGCCTGTTTAGGGATTTCTGGGGGCAGCAGAAAATCCTCAGGCCCACTCAGATATTTGGTATCATTTTGGATGCAGTTCACTCCTTCAGCTCTGTATCTTATATACCTCATTCAAACAACCCCATCCTGAAACACTTACCACAACTCAGTAAAAAAAAAAATCAGACAACAATTGATCTTCAGTTTTGGTCAGAGGATCAGGCAGTCAATATACAAAGCACTTGATGTTTCCCCCACATATGTCATATGTGGTATTTACTTAGCATTCTTTGTATCTGTAGGTATTTTCCAAATGTGGACTTGAGTGAAGGATCACAATAAAATAGATATAGGTTAGTGGTCTTCGAGTTCAGAGAAAGTGCCTCACTTTTTTAAAGTACATGTCCTGGAGAGAAGAGAATGGCATTATGGGTGAGAAGGGTCTAGAAGTACCCTGGATTTATTCCAACCCCTTTCTCTACTTGTTTCCACTTTGTTATTTCTTACACTTCAACTGCTAGCCTTTTTCTAATGTCTTTGAAATATCAATTGCATCATCTTCATGCTGCGATTTCATCCCAAAAAATCCGTGGTGACTGAAACCGAACGTGTGAATGGATCTCACACAGAGACATGCTTGGAAAAGGAAGTCTGGGGCCATGGACCCTTCCCTTATGGTCTGGGAAAGGCCTTTAGCATAGCTCAGCCAGGTTTTTATTAGGAAATTCAGGACACATTAGCATTGGATTGGTTATTCATGAACTATGCGCAGAACAGCGGTCTTCGATTAAGTCGTAAAGATATATGGAAAGGGGATAGACAAGCGGGAGGTTTATTCAGTAAGGTAAACATTTGAACAGGAAAGAATTTCAGGCATCCATTAACATAAGTCCCTTGACTCCGGGGGGGAGAGACTCAGCAAGGCAGTAAATTTTTAAGAAGCATGTTTAGCCAGATTCCCATCAGAGAATTCTTTTTCCATGTACATGAATCATGTTGGCCCACTCAGGAGTAGCTTTTTTCACATGGAGCTTTGCTCACACGCATGAATCCCGGGGCCATGTTTCTTCATGCGTGTGAAAAGAATCCTGCCACATCTTCGTATTGGTCCATACAGACATCCTGTGGCTAGACTCTGTGAAGTTCAGACCCACAGAGTCAGTTGTAAAAAGACTGCTAAGAACCCCTGGCTAGAGCGACTGCATTCTTTTTTCCATCCATCTTGCTAATCTATTTAAACTTCCTTACTGTATTACTACTAGATATGGATGGCTGGGGAAAAAAACAGCTCCTGGATGAAAAATTGCAAATGCTATTAATGGTGTTGTGAATTTAAAGTATCTAAAATGCCTTTTACTTTCTTTGTCTCCAATGCTGAGGTCAAAAAGCAATTATTTCAAGGATTTAGCCCTGGCTGGCGTGGCTCTTTGGATTGAGCACTGGCCTACAAACCAAAGGGCCACCGGTTCAGTTCTTGGTCAGGGAACATGCCGGGTTGTGACCCAGATACGCAGTTGGGTATGTGTGAGAGGCAACCACACATTGATATTTCCCTCCCCCTTCCCCCTTCCCTTATCTCTAAAAATAAATAAATAAAATATTTTTTAAAAGAGCATTTATTTCAAGGAATCCTTGAAATAAAATGTGGTATGAGAGGATTAAAGAATAATCTTATTTTAAAACACTGTGTATTAGACAATTTAAAAAAATTAGACTAACTGCAAAGCAGGTTTCCTTGATAAATATTTGTAGACCATTGCATTTAAAACTTCAGAGTACACATCGTTTCTCTATTTCACATGGAAAGCTTACCACAACAGATCTTCTACTATGAGGAAAAAAAGCCATCAATACATTTAAAATTTTGAACTTATATTAATTATATTTTCTCTTGACTTTTTAAAAACAGATTTTATTCATTTATTTTAAGATAGAGCACCAAGAAAGGAGAAAGTGAGGGAAAGAAACATCAGTGTTTGGTTGTCTCTCATGCAATCACAACTGTGGATCTGTCCAGCAACCCAGACATGTACCCTGACAGGGTACCCAACTGGTGACCCTTTCATTTGCAGGCTGATGCTCAAGCCACTGAACCATACCCCCCCAGGGTTATGTTAACCATGTTTTCTGTCCACAATGGTAAGACACTAGAAATCAAATATAGGAAGGAAAACAAAAACAAGCAGTACATTTGTTAATTAATCAACATAGTACCAAACACTCAAAATATCAAAAATTAACACACAAAGCCCTGGCTGGTGTGGCTCAGTGGATTTAATGCTGGCCTATGAACCAAAGTGTTGCTGGTTTGATTCCCTATCAGGGCACATGCCTGGGTTGTAGGCCAGGTCCCCAGTAAAGGGTGTGTGAGAGGCAACCACCCACTGATGTTTCTCTCCCTCTCTTTCTCCCTAACTTACCCAGTTCTAAATAAATAAATAAATAAATAAAATCTTAAAATATTAAAAGAAACAGCAAACCATCACCTACACTAAGACAAATATAAATTCAAATATTGTCTTAGAAAATCTGTATTTGTGAAAAGCTCTTATAAGAAGAGACTATAACTATAAAGTCCTTACTAAAGAGCAGAAAAATTTCAATAAAATCATTTGAATTTCTAAATTCATTAAAAAAGATTTAAGAAAAAAGTAAGCTGAATTAAAAATACAACAAAGATCAGTGCCATAATAAAAAATAGAGAGAAATGTAACAATTAATAAAACTGATGGATCCTTCTTTGAAATGATAAATACATTTGAAAAGACTCTAATAAGACCAATCAAACAGTAAAGAGAAAAAAACAAAAATAAATAAAACTGAAAAAAACAGAAACAACAATCAACACTACAATAGCACAAAAAATTTTTAAGGAACGCCATCAACAATTATATACCATGCATTTGACCATCTTATAAAATGGAAAATTTTAAAATCATACTCCCTTTGAAGGCTACATCATGACAAATCACACTGTCTGAACAAACCAATTACTAGAAATACATTTGAATCAGTAACTAAAACACCCAAAAAGAAAAGCCAAAGCCCACAGACATTTAGAGGAGAATTCTAACAAATATGAAAACAATGATTAGTACATATCCTTCACAAATTTATCTTATAAGGCCAACATTACTTTCATACCCAAACTAATGCAAGAAACTGCAAAAAGAAAATGAGAGAGACTTACAGGCCTATATTCTTGATAAATGTACACACTGAAATTGTCAACAAGATTGTACCAATCCAAATTGAATGATACAATAAAAAGAGTACATTCCTTGATCAAATGTGAATTATAGCAGCAATTCAAGAATGGCTCAACATCTAGAAACCAATTATGCTATTCACTACTTCAGAAACATCATATTAATATTCAAAAGATACAGAAGAAGAAACAGAATACTATATTCATTCCTGATAAAATTATTTCAAAAAAGGCTTGCAGAAGGAAACACTCTCAGCTTGATAAAGAGTATATGTGACCACCTCATGAATAACTATATAATCAATTGTGAAATAATGAAAGTGATCTTTTGAAAATCAAAAACAAGTGAAGAATGTGTGAAGAGGATTTTTTTCCACACATGAAAAAGCGTAGCCCTGGGATTCCACATGTGTTAGCAAAGACTCCAGCGTGCAAGATGGCCCAAGTCGGCATACGCAGATTCATGTTCATGGAGAAAGAATTCTTTGAAGGGGAATTTGGCTAACATATTTCTTAAAAATTTACTGCCTTGCTGGATCCTTCCTCCCTCCCTGGATCAAAAGACTTACGCTAATGCATGTCCAGGACCAAATGTTTATAGATAAACGCAAGACTCTCGTCCTTAATTTACATATCTCCCATTTGATGTACTGCCCCTGGTCCTGTCCAGCACCGGACCTGAATATACAATCTATGCATAAGTTAATGAAGACCAATCTGATGCTCTGTGCCCCAAATCTTCAATAAAAACCTCTGGACCCGAGGCTCAGGCCTCTCTCCCAGATGATGATGGAAGAGTCACGTGGTCCTGGATCCCTTTTTCTGCGTATTTTTGAGTGAGATTTATTTACACGCATTCGGTCACAGTCACCATGGATTCTGCATAGCCATGAATCCGCGACAAATGTGCACTTTCATTACTATTATTTGAAAAAGCATTGGAATAGTTACACTAGCAATCAGAGTGAAAAATAAATAAAACACATCTAAATAAAAAAGAATTAAAACTTTTACTATATGCAGATGATATGGTACTCTATATAGAATTAATGAAAGAATTCAACAAAATTAATTGAATTAATAAAATGATTCATTAGGAAAAAAATGCAAACTGTACAGAAATCTGTCAAATTGATACAGAATAATAAACACAAGAAGAAGAGGTAAAGAAAGTAATCCCTTTGACAATTGTATGAAAAAGAAATAATTGCCTCTGAATTGACATCAACAAAGAGGTGAAAGACCTGTACTCTCAATATTATAGAACATTGAAGGAAGCAATTGAACTTAACAAAAAAAAAATGGAATGATAAGCAATTCCTATATATTGGAGAGATTAAATTGTTGTAATTATCATATCACCCAAAGCAATTAACTGGTTCAACTGAAATCCTATCAAACTAGGATTTACTTTTTTTTAGAAATGAAAATCTTAAAATTTATATGGAACAACAAATAACTTAAATAAGCAAATACATTTGGAGAAGAAAGAACAAAGTTATAGATGTCACTCTCCATGTTGTCAAACTATACTCTAAAGCTATAATAATCAAACCAGAAAGGTATTGGCACAAAACAGACCCTTAAACCAATGGAACAGCATAGAGTGTCCAGGATTAAACCCTCTTACATGAACAACTAATGTATGACAGAGAAGGTAAAAATATACACTGCTGAGTTGGCAGACGTTTCAACAACTCATCCTAGGAAAACAAAATATGCATAATCAACAGAAACTGGACACTCTCTTACATCATACTGAAAAATAAACTTAAGCTGACACCAACCATGCCCAACTAATCCATGTTTTCAACTGATAACAGGCCTGCTTCTCCCTTACCCACATCTCCCGGCCTTCCAGTGGAAGTTATCACCCCACCTTTCCCTGCTTCACACATAATTCTAGATCCACCCACCACATTTTGCCTGCCAGCTAATTCCTTTCTTGCCTATGTTCACTGCTATCCAACTGATGTCAGGCATGGTGAAGTCCCCTTGTGTTTTAACTTATGCTAGATGTAGGGTAAATGGTGGCAGTCTGGCTTCCTCATCCAGGTATATGGGATATTAACGGAAGAAGTCTCCAGTCTCCAGAACCTTGAGAATGGGCCTGATAAGTATTATTCTCATAGCCTTGAGACTGTTTTTGAAAAACTGTTCCCATAGCCTTGAAACTGTTTTTAAAAACTGTTCTCATAGCCTTAATTGGGCTCACATGCATACTATGAAGCTCTGTTACATAATTCTGTTGGCACCTTGCTGGCTTTCTCTATAATCCAGTATTTAAAGATGTAGGGTATCCTACTGGCTGCCATGCTGGGTGATGATAGGCATGCAGTAGGCCACAGTGGATGCCATGCTGGGTGCTGTGCAGGGGATAGTTGATGTGCAGGGACATGCATGGGGACATGCCGCTTGAAGCATGTGTGGATTGCCAACACTTGAATAAAGGCATGTCAGACACACCAATGACTCTGTGAATTTTCTTATCTCTGCCTGAATCTCATGAACTTTTGTGATCTTGAAAGATCACAACACACTTGATGTGTCATATACTTGAATGAGTGAACTTCATCCAAAATAGTACCCATTTGTCGTTTTACTTGTCTACTCACTTGATAGATCTTTAATCTGGCCACACAAAAGACAAAATATCAAGACCAAGTGGAAACCATCCCAAATTCCTTGAAAAATTGCAATTCGCATCTTTTTCAAACTGATTAGGTCCACAAGCCAGTGAAGAAGAAGGCAGAAAGATTTCATGGATGAGTGAAATTTACTTAGATAAAAATTCACAGCAGATCCAGCAGTATACACTGGAAGACCAGGTTGTAGGTAAGCACTTGCCAGGGCTGACCCTGTTGATCCTACCAAAATAATACAAGGTTTGGTTTCTAATACACACTTTGTATTCAAGCAGTATGAGCCCCTGAGAGATAAGGGATATTTGCATGAGAAAACCTGGTGTTGGGAAAAGTCTCCTGGTACCAAGGACATGGCCAATACTTGTGCAGTAAAAAGCTGGTCTAGGATATATTGCACTGTACTAAATACCAGACAAATGAACAGTTGGGTTGTCAGTTTTAAAATGTTTTGACAGGGGTAGGCTGCTACCATGAACATTATGAAAATCCTTTGTATTATGCATTCTCAATGGCTCTCAAGGTGACAAGAAGATGTCACCTTCATATTTAGTTAAACAAAAAAAGACACAATATAAACAGCATCACCAATAACCACAGAAAGAATGACAACGTGGAGCTCCTGCAGGAACTCAGAGTTCTTCAGGGACACATGAATAAAGACAGAGTACTCAGACTGAAACAACTTCTGACCTTAAAATATGCTATCATAAGACAGTTGATCAAGAAGTAGTATATGACTGGGGAGAAGGAAGATGGAGGTGAGATAGGTGGGAGCAGAGTCTACTTCCTCCTGCCCACTGCTGAAACACCTAGCTTAACTGAGAAACAGAGAGAACAGCCAATGGTATTCCAGCATATATGAAGATTGGTGATGAAAATTATAGAAGAAATTGAATGATCGGACATCCCCTCCTTTTATTTCTTTTTTTTTTTTACTTTTTTTATTCCTTATTTTATTTTTTTGTTTTAATTAAATTTTTTTCCTTTTAATTTGTTCTTCCTTTATTTCCTTCTTTTTTTGTATTCCTTCTTCCTTCCTTCCTTTCCTTATTTTATTCTTTCTCCCTTCCTTCCCTCTTCCCCCCACCCCACTCTGTCTTTACCCACAGGTGAGACATTGAGCTGTGAGGAGATGAGAGTTAAACCCAGACAGGGGTCACCCCCAAAAACCAGAGATAGTAAGACAAATTTCACTTTGCTAATTCAGAGAACTTGCAAGGTAGGAGCAGTGACTCCCAGTACACCTGCTAGAAGAGGAAATCCACCAAGAAAGGAACCACCAACAGAAAACAACACAAGAAGGTGAAGGAGGTAGTGGAACCCATACTAAACACAATCCAGGACTGAACTGATAATACATCAATTGGTGGAGAAATTACCCACAACAAACAACTGAACAAGAATGGGAGAGAAGCCTCAAAACCTTGTTTACACAGAAGAGTCAGCTTCAACACAATCTGTCCACACCTGCACAACAGAATACAAGGTGTGGTGGATGGAGTGACCCTCAGTTAACCAGCTGGAGGAAAGGACCCACAAAACAAAAACCCAACAACAACCAAAACCCAAAGACATACAGAGAGTGAACATATATGACAGTACAAGATGAGCGAGTTCAGGACATTAAGGAGACTACACCACTGAATCTTGCAGGTTTTGTACCATAGAAGCTCATACCATAAAACCAGGAGGTGAAAACAGATCAATTTAAGAAACAGAGGCTAGCAAGAAAAGTCTCACAAACAATGGTAAGACAAAGAAACAATCCCCAAATGAAAGGAAAGGAGGAAGCCCCAGAAAGAATGATAAATAAAACAGAGGCAAGCCAACTATCAGATATTGAGTTCAAGCATTGGTTATCAGGAAGCTCAAGAAGCTTGATGACCTCACAGAAAATTACCAGAAACGACAGGGAAACTACAGTGAACTCATTGAAAAGTATATCAACATGAAAAAGGAAATGGAAACTATCCACAAGGGCCAAGAGGAAATGAAGAATACGATATCTGAACAGAAGAACACAATAGAAGGAATCAAAAGTAGGCTTGATAAAGCAGAGGACTGGATCAGTGAGCTGGAAAACAAGGTAGATAAAAACACTGAGAAAGAGCAAGAAAAGGTAACTAGGATCAGGAAGAATGAAGAAGGATTAAGGGAAATGTGGGACAAGACAAAACATAATAATATTTGTATAACAGGGATACCAGAAGGAAAAGAAGAGCAATGGATAGAAAACATAATTGAAAAACTAACAATGGAAAACTTCCCTAATCTGATGAGAGAAAAAGTCACACAAAGCCAGGAAACACAGAGACTCCCAATCAAAATGAACCCAAAGAGGACCACTTCAAGATACATCATAATTAAAATGGAAAAATTCCAAGACAAAGAGAGAATCTTAAAGGCAGCAAGGCAGAAACAGGAAGTAACATTCAAGGGAGCCCCAATAACGTTAGAAGCTGACTTCTGAAAGTAAACACTCCAAGCCAGAAGAGAATGGCAAGAAATATTCCAAGTAATGAGAACCGCAGGCCTGCAACCAAGGCTACTGTACCGAGCAAGGCTCTCAATCAAGATAGATGGCCAAATAAGGAGCTTCCCAAACAAAAGAAATCTAAAAGAATGTAACTCCACCAAACCAGCTCTGCAAGAGATGCTAAAGGGACTGCTTTAAGGAAAGCAAGGAAACGTGAGAGAGAGGGGGAACACAGGTACAAAAATATGGCAATGAATAAGTACCTATTAATAATAACCTTTAACATAAATGTATTAAATGCTCCAATCAAAGAAATAGAATAGCTGAATGGATAAGAAAGCACGACCCACATATATGCTGCCTACAAGAGACACATCTGAGGACAAAAGACCTGAACAGACTGAAAGTGAAGGGCTCGAAACAAGTTTTCCAAGCAAATGGACAGGCAAATAGAGCCGGTGTAGCAATACTCATATCAGACAAAATAGACTTCAAAAAAAGGTCCATAAAGAGAGACCAAGAAGGGCACTTCATAATAAACAAGGGAAGATTCCACCAAGAAGACATAAACATTGTAAACATATATGCACCCAACATAGGAGCACCCAAATACATAAAAAAAATCTTGGAGGGCTTCAAGAAAGATATTTATAGCAACACAGTTATAGTAGGGTATTTAATACCCTCCTGTAAAAAATGGA
The DNA here is from genome assembly GCA_004026765.1 of Micronycteris hirsuta. Classification (NCBI taxonomy): domain Eukaryota; kingdom Metazoa; phylum Chordata; class Mammalia; order Chiroptera; family Phyllostomidae; genus Micronycteris; species Micronycteris hirsuta. Next base: position 27,747 of record PVJI01016416.1, read on the forward strand.
CAGATCTTCCAAACAAAATTACAAGATATTGTGGCATTGAACAATGCCCTAGATGAAATGGACTTTACTGACATATATAGAGCCTTTCACCCCAAAGAAGGTAAATACACATTCTTTTCAAATGCACATGGAACATTTTCAAAGATAGACCATATGATAGGACACAAAACGAGCCTCAACAAATTTAAGAATATTGAAATCATATCAAGTATTTACTCTGACAACAAGGGTCTGAAATTAGAAACCAACCCAAAGAAAACAACCCCAAACACTCAAAATCATGGAGATTGAATAGCATGCTATAAAACAAAGAATGGTTCAAGAATGAGATTAGGGAAAACATCAAAAAGTTTCTCAAAACAAATGAAAATGAACTTACAACAACCCCAAACTTATGGGACACAGCGAAAGCAGTCCTGAAAGAGAAGTTTATAGTGATACAGGCCTACCTAAAAAAGATAGAAGCATTTCAAACAAACAACCTAACCCTACGCCTACAAGAACTCAAGGAACAACAACAAAGACAGCCCAGAGCAAGTAGAAGAAAGGAAATAACCATGATCAGAGCAGAATTAAATGACATAGAGACTAAAAACACAGTTATAAAGATCAATAAATCCAGGAGCTGATTCTTTGAAAAAATAAACAAAATTGACAAGACTTTAAGCAGGCTTATCAAGAAAAAAGAGACAGGACCCAATAAACTCAATCAGAAATGAAAGAGGAGAGATTACAACTGACACCACAGAAATGCAAAAGATTGTAAGAAGCTACTATGAAGAGCTGTATGACAAAAAATATGAAAACCTAGGTGAAATGGACAAATTTCTAGAAAAAGCATAATCTTCCAGAACTCAATGAAGAAGAAACAGAAAGCCCATTTTCAGCAGACAAAATTGAGCAGCAATAAAAATATTCCCGACACAGAAAACCCCTGGCCTGGATGGTTTCACAGGAGGATTCTACAAAGCATTTAAGGAAGAGCTAACCCCTATCCTTCACAGACTATTCCAAAAAATCCAAAATAATGGAAGACTCCCAAACTCTTTTTATGAAGTCAGCGTCATCTACCCCAAAACCAGATAAAGACACAACAAAGAAAGAAAACTTCAGGCTAATATTGCTGATAAACATAGACTCTAAAATCGTCAACAAAATATTGGCAAACAACATCCAGCGATATATTAAAAAGATCATATGCCATGACCAAATGGGATTCATCAGAGGGATGCAAGGATGGTACAATTTTCGCAAATCAATACATAATACATCACATAAACAACAGCAAAGACCCAAATCATGTGATCATATCAATAGATACAGAAAATTATTTGATAAAGTACACCACCCATTTATGATAAAAACACTTAGCAAAGTGGGAATATAAGGAGCATTCCTCAATATAATAAAGGCCATATATGAGAGACCTACAGCCAACATTATACTCAGTGTGAAAAATCTAAAGTCTTTCCCACTAAGATCGGGAACAAGACAATGTTGTCCATTATCACCACTTCTATTCAACATAGTACTGGAAGTTTTAGCTACAGCAATCAGACAAGAAAAGGAAATAAAAGACATCCAAATTGGAAAGGAGGAAACAAAAATATTGTTGTTTGCAGATGACATGATAGTGTACATAGAAAATCCTATAGACTCTGCCCCAAAACTACTCGATTTAATCAATGAATTTGGCAAAACAGCAGGATACAAAGTCAAGATACAGAAATCTAAGGCATTTTTGTATACCAACAATAAAACAGCAGAGGCAGAAATCAGGAAAAAAAGCCCATTTGATGTAGCAACATAAGAAACAATACCTAAGAATAAACCTAACCAAGGAGGTAAGAGACCTGTACTCAGAAAACTACACAACACTGAAGAAAGAAATCATGGGAGACACAAACAAATGGAAACATACGCCATGCTCATGGATCGGGAGAATCAACATCATCAAATGTCTATACTACCCAAAGCAAATTATAGATTCAATGCAATCAGTGTCAAAGTACCATTGGCATATTTCACAGATTCTTCAAAAACACTTCAAGAACAAACACTTCAAAAATTTATGTGGAACCATAAACAGCCCTGAATATCTGCTGCAAGTCTGAGAAAGAAGAGGCAAGTAGGAGGGATCACAATACCTGATATCAAACTGTATTAGAAGGCCATTGTAATCAAAACAACCTGATACTGGCATAAAAACAGACAGACCAATGGAACAGAATAGAGAGCCAGAAATAAATCCAAGTCTCTATTGGCATTTAATTTTCAACAAAGAGGCCTGAAGCATAAAATGGAATAAAAATACCCTCTTCAACAAATGGTGTTGGGAAAGCTAGACAGCTACATGCAAAAAAAAAAAAAAAAAAAAAAAAAAAAAAAAAAAAAACAAACAAAAAAAAAAAAAAAAAAAAAAAAAAAAAAAAAAAAAAAAAAAAAAAAAAAAAAAAAAAGAAAGAAACTTGAGCACCAACTTACACCATACACAAAAATAAATTCAAGATGGATAAAAGACTTAAATATAAATCATGACAGCATAAAAGTCCTAGAGGAAAACATCGGTAGGAAAATCTCAGACATTCCATGCAGCAACATCTTCACTGATATGTTCCCTAGAGCAAGGAACATAAAGGAAAGAATAAACAAGCAGGACCTCATCAAAATAAAAATCTTTTGCAGGGCTAAAGTAAACAGTATTAAAATAAAAAGAGAACCAACCGTATGGAAAAACATATTTGCCAATGATACCTCAGACAAGGGTTTGATCTCCAAAATATATGAAGAACTCATACGACTCCACTCCACGAAGACAAAAAAACCAATTAAGAAATGGGCAAAAGACTTTAACAGACACTTCTCCAAGGCATACATAGAGTGGATCCATAGACATATGAAAGGATGCTCAGCATCACTAGCCATCAGAGAGATGCAAATTAAAACCACAATGAGATACCACCTCACACCAGTCAGAATGGCCATCATCAACAAAGCAACAGATAACTGTTGGAGGGGATGTGGAGAAAAGGGAACCCTACTGCACTGTTGGTGGGAATGCAGACTGGCGAACCCCTGTGGAAAACAGTATGGAATTCCCTCAGAAAACTAAAAATGGAACTGCCTTTTTACCCAGCAATTCCACTACTGGTTTTATACCCTAAGTGCCCTGAAACATCAATTCAAAAGAACCTATGCACCCCAATGTTCATAGCAGCACAATTTACAATAGCCAAGTGCTGGAAGTAACCTAAGGGCCCATCAGCAAATGAGTGTTTCAAGAAACTATGGTACATTTACACAATGGAATTCTACACAGCAGAGAGAAAGAAGGAGCTTTTGTATACCCTTTGCAACACATGGATGGAACCGGAGAGCATTATGCTAAGTGAAGTAAGTCAGGCAGTGAGGGGCAAATACCATATGATCTCACATTTAACTGGAACATAATCAACAAAATAAAAAAGCAAGCAATACATAATCAGAGACATTGAAATTAAAAACAGTCTAACAATAGCCAGAAGGAAGGGGGGTGGGGGGAAGAGACTATGGGGAGAAGGGTTTTCAGGAACCACTGTGGAGGACATATGGACAGAACCAAGGATGAGGGTTGGGGCAGGGGAGAGAAGTGGCATAGGAAGGGGTTGGGTAGGGGAGGGGAGAGGATACAGACAACTGGAATTGAACAATAAAGTAATTTTAAAAAAGTATTATATGACCATTCTTTTCAAGGCAATTTTTTAGGCTTAGGAGCAAGAGACCTCCCTTTGTGAATAGTCTGTATAAAAGCATTTTCCCAGGGTCTCTACAACAAATAACCCAAATGTAGAGATGGGAATACACAGAGTTAGATATGTCAACTGATTCTCTAGTTCCTGTAGACCAGTGTTGAGAACTACAAAATATCAGGCAACACCACATTCCCTCTGAGATACTAGGCCTTGGCCTCCCTTGGCATGAAAGTACAATTTCTGGAGAATTTTATGCCTCCAAAAATTAAAGACAGAGAACAGGAAACATACTCAGGAAAGGAATCCACTTGATTTCTTTTTAAAAGGCACTGGTTGTTGTTGTTTCTTTTTATTTAATCAAATTTTGTAGCCTTCATTGTAGAGGTAATAGTACTAGTAAAGAGACGAATACTTGAAGATTTAAGGAAGAGATATAGGCCTTCCCAGGGTCAGTATTATACGATGTGGAAAAAAGTCCACATCTTCGGTGAACAGCGAACTCTGACACACAATATTGGTAAAAGAAATATTGCACACAATGACAACTGTGATAGCCTTCAACAACTTGACATCACAAGGATTGGGTTTGAAACAATTATACATTTTAAGTAAGGCTTGATTCAAAAAGCAACCACTATCAGAGACTGCTGGTGGCATTGTCTTTGGGAAAGTATTTTTAGTTCATATGTGGCTGTACCTATGACACCCATGAATATATTAACATTTGCATATCTTTCTACCTACAGCCTCATTTCTGTGAAAGTCTCTTCAGCCAAACATGCATTAAGAGCTCAAATGTGTTTTCCTAATTCACAATTTGGGTCTAAAGGTCCATTACCTCACAGTGTGCCTGTATTTGGATTGATAGTTTTTAGGGATATAATGTTAAGTGAGTTAATTTGGGGGGATCCTAATCCAATAAATGTGGAGCCTTTACCAAATGGTCAGGCCACAGAGAAGCATAGAAGAAACACCTGGGAACAAGAAGTTTACACACTCACCTTTAAGACAAGGAAAGGGTCCTCAGGAGAAGACAATCCATCTCACAACCTGATCTCAAAATTCGAGCTTCCAGAGCTGTAAGTTAAAAAGTATGTTGTTTACACATACCATTAGCACTACAATTGGCAGCACAAACAAACTAATGTTCCTTATCAGGAGACATTTAGATGTTTCAGGCAGAACTGCTGACATGGCAACTCAATGGAAACACGTTATGGTCTAGTGGCATTGTTAGATTGTGACCCTCTGAAAAATGGTATCTATTATGGGAATTCATGAAAAGAAGTGAGGTTGCAGCTTCTGACCTTGGTGGTCTAGGTTTGTTATGTGACACATTGCACAAAAGCTGCTGGAATAGCTTAATCACATCTGCCATTTTGTGTACAAATGATGCTATTAGGTGTGATGTTGGGTAATGGGTGTCTCCACCAGCAGAGCTCTCCCATGTCCTTGCAGATGGGAAAAAAATGCCCAACACTTGATCTGCTTTGAGAGGAAATGTGACCAGTCTCTCAAAGGAGAAAGGTCCTGGACATCTTGCTTTTTAATGAGTTCAGCTCATACAGGGACACATAGTATGCATGTGAAGATCATCAACCAATGTCCAATAAGCTACAGTCATGAGAAACTGACATCATTCACTGACATCCTGGACATCTTGCTTTTTAATGAGTTCAGCTCATACAGGGACACATAGTATGCATGTGAAGCTCATCAACCAATGTCCAATAAGCTACAGTCATGAGAAACTGACATCAAGCTACAGTCATGAGAAACTGACATCATTCACGGATAATAAGTGCAGAAACACAGCGATTGTCTCAGGTCAGTGTTGGCTTTAGCTAAACTGTCTGTTTCATAGCAACAGGGCAGAACAAGTCTCAAAGGAAACAATGGATACTCTTTCTCTGGCCAGATTTACCCCTGGGAGCCATCTGTTCCAGTACAAGGATGCAGCTGCCTCTGGCACTGTTCCCAGGCTGAGTCACATGGTGAGATCAAAGCAGCTGAGAGACTAGGAGGCTTTACAGAAAGACTGAGGACACAGGCTATGGCAAAGCCAAGGGGTGATTGTCTTCCTGTCCCTTCTCTGAAGACCACTAAGTCCTTCACTGATGGCCCATCATGACTGTGCCTGTCGTAGGTCACTTGTCCCTGGAGGGATCTTACCCATCATTCCCTAAACAGCCATCCACCTGGGCCAAGCAGGGGGAAGTGAGGCAGGCAGGGGCTGAACCCCTGCCAGGAGGAAATGTTCTGTCTCCTTAGTGGGCCATGTCCCCAGGGCCTTTTCACTTAGCTCTAGCCAGGGGATCCTGATTGTCTACTAATGAGGCTCCAGTCCCTGAGACCAGGCAGGATGGCTCCCAACAAGTGGGTAAGTGTATGAGAAAATCTGAAAGGATAATGGAGATGACTGTTACACAAATACCTAAGGAACACAGTTCCACAAAAACTATAGCCAAATGCAAGATGTTTTAGCTTGCTGTGAATTCATACAACATACCATTTTCTCTAATATTTCCACAAATATGTGAGCACTGACTTTGTACACCTCCATTTAGAGGCTGTTGTTGGAGAGAATGGACACTCAGATACTTTTGGGGGTTGGACAGAGTGTGATATAGTGTGAGACTCTTGGAGTGTCCCAAGGACTCCATAGATTGTAGTCTGAGATATGGGCTCACCCTTGTCATCTCAAGATTTGGGCTGTACAGACCTCCTGTGCCCACTTTCACCTCTGACAGGTTTTGACTGTTGTTTTGGTGTAGCTGCCCTCTTTCTAGGGCTAAAGAGAATTTGTGCTCGTCTAACTGTTCCTCCATGAATTTCTGTGTGGAACTCTGTAAATATGTTGTCTGGTATTCAGTCAGGTAACATTAGTGGGCTGCCTGGGCATTGCTGCAGCATGGAACACCATCATAATGGCTTTTTATTCATATCAGGTACAGAAGAAAAACTATGTATACCTGAAACATTAAGAGAAACCAAAGGACACCTCAGTAGCTCAGAATTATAAGAATGTAGAGTAGCTGGTACTCCACAACTCCCTTCTTATTCTGCAAGGCATGGCCAGAGGTACATGACAGACAGACCCAGGAGGATTCCAATACCTAAAAAACTGCTTCTGGCCAGGAAAGTCACCCACTTCTCCTGACATTTTCCCTACAACACAACACAAAAAATTGGCAATGGCTGCAATGCTGCCCATGTGGGATCACTGTTATGACCTAAGTTACCTGAGAATACTCACAGCTGAATGAACAAAGTTATTATAGGGAAAGCCAGATTCAATGTTTATACTGAGGGAAACTGTTATACTATGGCCTTTCCCAAAAGACACAACCTTAGAAAGTGTGGAGACAGCTCGAAAACATTTTCATCTCTCAACCTTCTTCAGTAAAGTAAACTTGATAGGGATCTGTCTGTAGAATGTGGGCAAGATTTCTTCTGTTTTGTTATCTCAGTTAGGAAGGGAGCTAACTGTTTAAAAGTTTCATTGACTGGGTCTTTTTTTCCAATTAGCCTTCAATGAAAGGTTCTCAGGGCTCTTGACTGCTCACCCATGATCCCTCCATTAATATACTCAAGTATCAGGCACAGCTTTGCCCACGGATTCCTAGGAAGTTAACAAGGTTCCTAGGTTTTACAAGGAAGAGCTGATTTTTATCACATTACACCTGATTTTTTATTACACCTGATTTTTTATCACATCGTGCCATTGTGTTTCTTTGGAGTCTCCAGTGACCCAGCTGGTTCACTGGGGATGAGGACTGTAACTACTTTCTAGAGACATTGTCACAGGTGTATGATACAACCAAAAACACTGGGGACTGGTGTTCCATGTGTTTGGTGGAAAACCCCAGACACGGCAAAATTACACACACACACACACACACACACACACACAAAGAAGTAAAATGTAGCTGGAAGTACTTATTAAATCAGGTCTGAGATTAATGAACATGATTTTGGAGAAATCATACTACTCTGCACAGCATTTTCTTGGTATTCACCTCTATGGGGTTAACATAAAGAAACATTTAAATGTAATTATTCCTGCCATATAACCTTGGACTCCTGTTATACTGGACTCAGACCTTGTGCTCATATCAGCCTGCATGGTGTGCAGCCTCCGTAATGGTTTCCTATGGATGCTGTCTCCCAATATGAACATTTTGTGTCACCACAAAGTGGTTTTGAACTAATGTCTTCACAATAAAGCCAAAGTGATATGAAGTCACATACATGTTCCATGTAAAAATAATTTCATCCTGGTCAGGTGACCCAGTTGGTGCAGCATCATCCCATTCACCAAATAGTTGCTGGTTAAGTCCACAGTCAGGGCACCGATGTAGGTTGTGGGTTCAATCCCTAATGAGGTAGGCTATACAAAAAGCATGTGATCAATGTTTCTCTCTCATGCAGATGATATCTGTCTCTGTTTCTCCCTCCCTTCTGAAAAATAAATAAAATATATCTTTGTGTGAAAACGTTTAAAATTATTTTTTAAAATGTCACTTTTCACTCATTTCCTCCTTTGAATATTATATTTCTCCATGTTTGTTTTAACCTCTTTTTCTAACTCTCTTCCTCTCTGTCTTTATTTCTCTCTCTCTCTGTCCCCCCCCCCTCTCTCTAATATATATATAGTTTATATTAGGGGGCTTGGGGTACTATAGGCATGTATAGGGTTTTTGGAAAAGGCTAATAAATGTCCTAGCATGCAGGAGGCATCACTCAAAACACAAATGACTTGGCCTAAAATGTCCATGATTAACACATGACTAGAGCCCCAACACTGATGTACATGAAGTACTTACTGTGTGTTCGTTTTCATATTCTTCATATGTGGTATATGGTAGGAAGCACTGAAGAATGTTGATGCAGCTTCTCTTTTGGATCAGATATGTCTTCTTTATGACTTATATGCTAAAAAATCTGTGCAATACTAAATTTTGTCATATTACTTCCAGTCAATAGTGCGTGTGGGAAGTATGAAGTTCAGAAGAATAGAAATGTTCAGAGCAGGGTCTGGGGGCCAGCAGCCTGAAAGACAGTGGCTGGTACCATTGTAAAACTGAAAAGTCATCTGAGGAGGTGTCACTTGAGCAAGGTCAGTCTTCAGCCACAATGAAAGTGCAAACACAGGTGTTCTTCCACACTCCTGTTCTCAGGTTCTGAGATGTTGAAGGGAAAGGAGCTGAGTGAAAGATAACTATAGGGAGAGGGTCAGCACTAAAAATGAGGAGCAAAACTAGCATACATTAAAAAACAAGGAGACTTAACCATGCCTGACATCAGTTGGAAAACAGGGCATACAGGCAAGAATGGAGTCAGTCAGAAGGCAAAGAGAGATGGGTGGTCTAGAATTTTCTGTGAGGCAGGGATCAGTGAGGTGCTCACTTCAATGGGAAGACAGGGAGAGGAGGGTCAGAAGGAAGCAGGGCTGGAGTCAGGTGAAAATATGGAAGAGGTGGGTAGAGCTGTTATCAGTTTAAATTATTTTTTATATGGTATAAGAATGTAGACAGGTTTTATTGCATGCATGCGTTTTCTTTTTCCAAGAGCAGTTTTTGAAAAGTCTGTCCACTCTTCAGTGTATATTTTACCTTTTCTCTCCTAGATTACTTATTCATGAAAGAGGGTGTAATTCTGAATTCTCTATACTCTTCCATTGATTTCAGCATCTGGATTGTGCTGATACCTTTCTGATTTGAGAATATAATGTAGTATTAACATATTATTATCCTTTTTAATATATTTACTATATATAATTATACATATATAAATTATATATAATTTATAGTATATATTTATTAAAGTATTATACTTTTACAGAACAGTTTGAGAACACGGAGTGTGAATCTCCAACATTGTTTTTCCTTCTCCCAATATATTGGGCTATTTAAAGTATTTGTGATGCCATATAAATTTTAAGTTTTTTTTTTATTCTGAGCAGTAGTTTAATAAGATTTTAATTGAACTAATAGGTTTGGGAAGTATTGAAATTATAAGAATTTTATCTTCCCATTGGATAGGAATGATGTATCCTTTCATTTTTTTGTTTTCTTTTCACTTTCTCTCTTCAATGTCCTTTAGTTTTGGGAGTAGAGGACCTTCACCTCTTTGTTTATTCCAACTCACAGGCACTTATTTATTTTTCACACAACTGTAAATGGGATTGATTTCTTTACTTCTTTCAATGTTTATTAATGCTATGAATGTGACAGATTTCTGGACATTTAGTTTGCCTTTCATTCTTTTAAAAAATATATATTTTATTGATTATGCTATTACAGTTGTCCCATTTTCCCCCCTTTCTTCCCCTCCACACCCGCCCCCCATTCCCCACCCTTTAGTTTTTGTCCATAGGTCATACACATAAGTTCTTTGTCTTCTACATTTCCTATACTATTCTTAACCTCCACCTGTCTGTTTTCTACCTACCATTTATGCTACTTATTCTCTGCACCTTTTCCCCTCTCTCCCCCTACCACTCCCCTGTTGATATTCCTCCATGCCTTATATAAATCCCTTTAACATTTCATATAATAAAGGCTGGGTGATGATGAACTCCTTGAACCTGACCTTATCTGAAAAGCACTTTATCTGCCCTTCCATTCTAAATGATAGCTTTGCTGGATAGAGTATTCTTTGATGTAGGTCCTTGCCTTTCATGACTTGGAATACTTCTCTCCAGCCCCTTCTTGCCTGCAAGGTCTCTTTTGAGAAATCAGCTGACAGTCTTATGGGAATTCCTTTGTAGGTAACTGTCTCCTTTTCTCTTGCTGCTTCTAAGATTCTCTCCTTATTTTTAATCTTGGGTAATGTCATTATGATGTGTCTTGGTGTGTT
>PVJI01016417.1:0-38317 GCA_004026765.1 Micronycteris hirsuta
ATTGGCCAGATCCTGTGAGAGCATTGCCAGAAGAGCCAGTGATCTTATCTCGAGCACATTTGTTTTCATGTGAAGTTACTGTTTGATTGGTGTGAGGGCAATCTTGTCTTGGAACAGTTAAGGGACATTTAAGAGAATAGCCATTAGTTACCAGGTGGTCCATGATGATAAATTCAGCTCCAGTTCCATGAGTAAGACCTCTGAGAACATGAACTGTGTCTGGTTTCCTCCATGTAAAATATGGAGTTATGCTGGATGGCCTCTAAGAAATAGACCCATATATACCCCTTCTCCATAGAGCTCAGTGATGGTGCTTCTGTAAAATTTGCCTACTTGGGTATGTTAAAAATAATGATTACCTGTAGCAATTTTACTTATGGGTCTGTTTCTGAAGTGTTTGTTTTTTTTTTTTTTTTAAGAAAAGAATAGTTGAATGGATAAGGGTTCTGATTTCTTCTCAGTTCATCTTGTTTAGGGAGAGGCACAGCTAACCATGTGGTGGTCATATGTTCTCACTATAGACACTGAGGACAGAATAAATAGATATGTCATATCTGTCCTGAAAAACACAAACCTATAAAGTGACAACAACAAAACATGACCAAAGAGTCTTACATGGTACAGAAGCTGGGTTCCCTAGACAAACCTGTGCCGAAGAACATACATAGTTATGGTCACAAGCTTATATTTCTAGTCCTTTCTCCTTCCCACTTTTAGCTGTGCCACTCTCAAAGGTCTCCATTGGAAACACCAACCTCTGGGGTTACTTTGTTTCATTTATTTTATTATTTTATGGCAAGAAAATACAGCTTTAAAAAGATTGCCCCTCATCAGATCATTTTAGGAACTTTTTCGAGCAAGCTCACCTTTTTTTCTTTGCTTCTCTGTCATGCATAATAATCACCCCCAGCATACCACAAGTTGTTTTTCCAGGAAATCAGAGTTATTGACAAAGGGCTGGGGAGAATCTGACTTACTGTTTGAAGGGGATGTGGGCACTGAGAGAAGGTCTGTGCTAATGAAGGAAGCAGGAGCTACTGCTGACTTCGTGGTCTAGGTTTCAGAAGTCACTGTGTACACCAGCTAAGCCTCCACCCAATGCCACTTAATTCTCTTGGATAAATTCTTTTATGTCACACATTTCTGGAGATCAAATATTGTAGTAAAGGAATGTCTCCTGACCCAATAAGTAGTAAAGCGAGAATAGAGCATTCCAGGATCAAGAGTAAGAGGCTGTGGATGTTTTCTCCTACTCCCTCTGGCAGAGCCTCCTCTTTCCTGGGATGCATTATGGGAGGAATTGATCCCACCTTTGACCCTTTCCTCCAAGAGTGAGCCATGATAGCCTTTAGCTCATCAAGATATAAAACTTGCAATGATTTGTTCAGGGATAATCATATGTCCTGAGCTTATCCAATTTAGTTCAACAGTACTCATGTGCAAGATATTTGGTTGCTAAGGAAGCAGATTCTGTTCCTAGTTGGAAACTGGGAGCAAGAGGAAGTTGTTAGTGCCATTTGGAGATGACAAAGGGAACAACAGCACTGGGAAAGCACATCTGAGAAATGGGCACACATTTGAGCCTGTAAGTCAGCCCTGCATTTTGGGTCTTTGAGTTGTAAAAGCCAATACATTTACTTTATTTTAGCTCTAAGATATGAGTGTGACTACACTGGGTCCTTTATCTTGGACATAGCACTTTAGATCACAGCCCTCTTCTCCTGTGGCTGCGATGGAGTCACCACAAAAGTAGTTCATGACTTGGTATCAGAAAAATCTGAGCTCAAAATCTGGTTTAGACTGAAGTTGTTGGCTTTCTGAGAATCCATTCCTCATGTTGACCAGGGATCAACTCCTGGCCTATTTAACACAGAATTGTTGTAAGTCAAGTGCAATATTGAGGAGAGAGCAGCTAAAGAGCCACAGCAGATGAGGCGCCAATACTCACCCCAGTGCTCACCTCCAGGGACAGGCTGGGCACTACCCAGTGCAATGCTCTCAAAGCCAATCATCTGAGAACAAAGCGGGTACAAAGCTCCAGGCACTGATCCCACTAAGGCAGGAGGAAGGTCAGGTGGAAGGAAGAAATGCCCAGTTTGTGGGAATGCCTGGCGGCAGGAGAAGGCCCATCCTCCATCACCTGTTCACCCCCAGAGTCTTGGAGAGTATAGGACAGTAGCTCACTTGACTTTGCTCTTTCGAGCCTAACAGAGACATCAGCTGGCCTGACAGGCCATTAGCAAGGGCTCAAGGATGATGTGACTCCATGGAAAGCTACAAATACTCAGGGTGTAATTCTTCCACATTGAATGTCTCTTACAGGTTTGCTCATTAATCCATATAGTATCTCCAGGAAGCACGTTATCTTCTGTATTTGAAAATGACTCAGAAGATCTCAGGAGTAAGCAGTTGGTGGCAAGCACATCTTCTATGAGGAACCCACTTGCTTCTTTACCCTGGTCTGCTGGTGAGGGGGCTACATGCCCCCATTAGAGGTATAGCCTGCCTTTGGAGTGTCCACTGGCAAAATGCCTCTGCAGAAGCCTCCAAGGTCCACTGCCTCCCTGAGTCAGGGGCTTACACTATAGATTTCAAGCCAGTTCTTGTGGCTGCTTCTATAAACAGAGCTTCACAAGGCACCTTTCCCACCTAACTGACCTGGGCTGAGTTGTATTCACTACATCTTTTATTTTCTGTATTTCTGATGCTTTGACATCTGAGGTCTTGCTGCCCCTGGAGGGACTGTCCCTTCTAAAGTTAGCATATTTGAGAGAGAATAAACAACTCACTGCCAGCATAATGCTCTTCAAATACAAACCAACCAATCCAGAGCCCCACCTCATCTATCAGGCTCTCATATTCGGGTCACTCTCTCCCTGCCCTAGTCACTCCACAGCCAGGTGCCACACATCTAGGGACAGCTCCTGTGCCCTAGAGACTGCTGAAATTATTCAAACTGGCCAATCCTGAGCCTGTTCACGCTGGCTCACCTGTACCTTCCTGCGGAAACCACAATGAGGACTCTTGCCCACATTTTCCCCTTTTCCTCTGCCTCCTGACTGATGCTGCTGCTTGTGTGGCCCTGAGTTGTGTGGCATGCCCTCTTCTCTTGGGAATGGTGAATAACAAACTACCTTTTCGATTGCAGTCATGTCCTGATCTGCTGGCCTCACTATTTCTCCAATTTTCTATTAGTACACTTATATTTTTCTATTAATGCACTTTCAAAAATATATTTTTGAAACAAGGTACAGTAACCATGGTCCTTACACAGATTTCAAATTTCAGTCATATTTCCTGGGAGTTGCTCACCATTATACATCTTGTGTTTCACAAAGAAGCTTAAAACAGCTTATTGTTTTAAGGTTCAAATGACAAAATTTCTCCATTGAGGGGGAAACTGTTGTTGTTCTTTCCATGTCTCCACTACCCAAGAGATACACATCAGCCCAGAGTTTGGATAAGGAGTTGTTTGTTATTCTTGGAAGAATAAGGAGAGAGGAGGCCAGTCTTGTACCAGCATGCTTACCCCTGGAGAGCTGTAATCATGGCCCAGGCCCCATGAAGAAGCCATTTGTGAGTAGGACAGCTGCCCACCAAGCTGGGACGGGCCCCGGCAGACGTGGCAGTGAGGCAGGCAGCTGTACCTAAACTGGGAACACACCAGCTTTGATGCTCCTGCCCTCAGGGACAAAATCCTCTGATTCCAAACAGTTCAGAACTAATTGCCACTCAATCCTCACGTCATGGGGCTTATGATTGACTTGTCCCAGTTTGGAAAGATAAGATTTAAAAGGATAAAGTTCAAATATGAGCCAGGCAGTCCTATCAACTTCATCTCCACACATATTTGTCAACAGCAATCATGAACTTGTGTGAACTGCCAGGAACAGAACCCAAATGAAGTTTCCCCTCCTTGATCACATTCATTTTTTCTTCATTAGCACAGACACTACATTTTGCATTTTTATTACTCGGTATCCAAACAATGTCAAAATTCAAACATAGCAAGCTTTCCTCTCTCCCAGCTTTCCCACATACGTTATAGAAGCTGTTGACTTGGGAGCAACACCAGAAAACAATGAATCAAATGAGGATAAATTGGTCCTAATTTGCTTTTTTATTAATTGTACTTTTTAATATTAGGTATAGCAATTTGAATGTATTCTTCTTTCTCCTAAAGTTAATATTCATCTTTAGATCTCAATCCACATATTATTTTTTCTCAGTTTTTTAAATTGTTCAAGTACAGTTGTCTCCATTTTCCAGCCACCACTTTGTTATGGATTCAGAGAGGTAGGATGAATTTTATGGATCTTGAAAAATAATTTGTATCACTTTAATTAACTGGAGCATGATGGTGAAACACAAGCATGAAATGGGGATTTTTCCACTCCTGGCTTCCTTGGAAACTCTGTGAGAACAGTCACGAGCCAGCTCTGTGGGAACAGTGGCTCCCCACAGCCCGTCTCCACAGTCCTTCTGTACAAGGGTCAGAGAACTAGTGATGCTCTGTAAAGTCAAATGAAAACCACAGCAATATACAATGGCTCATCCTTTCTACCCTTTAGGAAAAGTAATCTAATTACAATTCACCAACCTTTGCACAGGCTAGTCACACCTCTCCCAGTGTGCTCTCCCAACAAACAGGACAGCTTGCTCTCAAAGTCCCCTGAATGCCTCTGTGGAGTCACACTCTTTAACCTCTCTCCCAACTTTCATAGTTGCCTCCTGTGGAGAAATAGCTGGTTGCTTACCCAGGATTTGTTGTTCCTTTATTCCTTAACAGGAGATCTTGAGGGTAGAGGGCATGTCCAAGGATGAGGGACCCTGATAGTGGGGGCTATGCCCAGGGATGAGGGACCCCTGAGGGTAGGTTCTGAGAATAGCAGAGGATAAAGTCAGGAATAGACTGGGACACTGAGACATCGTGGAATGCTGAACCCGGCTTGGACTGCCTTTCTGAGAATTTCAGGTTATTTTGGTGGAGTGAAGCCTCTAATAAGTAATGTTAAGCCACAGTTTGATAGAAGCCCATTGCCCTCACTGGCAAATCCTCATCCACCCACCCACGTACATAAAAAGACAGTAGAGATTTGTTCCTGGGTAAAGCCTGGGCTTCAGACCTCTGTTCATTTAATTTTCTCTTCTCTTTATTGTGAAAAGTGACCCTTTGGGGGTGGCAACCCATTCTTAAGTGAGAAATCGCTTTCTTTAGGGAAATACTTCTCGATATCTCCTACACCTGACTTGTTTTTGTACTCATCACTGTCTTCACCTTTATCCTCTGTCCCCAGGGATATCCCTCCCTCGAGTGATTCCCTGACAACACCATGAATACCTTTCAGGATTCAACATAGGCTTTACCTCTTTTTAAAACCGCCCTGAGATGCCCTGGCAGGATCCAGGCCTCCTTTTCTGTGCTTTCAAAATGCCTCTACCAAAGCACAACACTGGGGTAACTGGCCGTTATCTGATTGTTTCCCTCATGTGAGCTTGGAAAGGTCAGGAACAGTCTTTAGTCAGCCAGCCTTCACCCTATTCCTGGCTCTCTAGCAAATGTTTGTTAAGTGAATAAATGACTGGCTATAGAATGCATTTTAATTTTAGTTAGATGGATATGTTGTGACATTATAAAGTATTTTGTTAGATACCCTAAGAAAACCCAAATCCCGCCCTGGCCAAATGGGAAGGGACAGTAGAAAATGACGGTGCCATCTCCAGATGAATGCATAAGTCACTCAGAGTGAGACCAGCAGAGAAACTGCAGTCAACCTACAGAAGTGTGAAATAATATTGTTGTTTTAAGCCACTCAATTCTGGAATGGCTTGTTGTAGAGCACAGCAGATATTTGATACAAGATTATTTCCCCTTAATTCTGTATTCTCCCATTAATGAGGCATCCTGAACACTTCCTCACACCCTAAAAGGGAGCACAGATATCAAAGACCTGTGTGAGGTACAAGCACTGGGCCTGCGATAGCATCTGCAGAGTGATTTGGGACACAGGCTTAGCCATTCCTTTGGAGGCAGTAGAAGGGTCAACCTCTCTGGGCCTCAGCCTCCTCTGTCCATGAGCAGCCTAAGTTAGCAAAGTAACTTTTCAAATTGTGCTTTGAAAAACAGAGGGTTTCAACAAGGTGCCGTGGGGGCAAGGCCAAAAGCAGCCCTGTCAACTGGGCTGGGAGATCCTCACCTTCTATTGCAGGAACTACTCCTATGTGGGTTTCATATATTGGGCTTCCATATAAAATTTTATAAAGTGTCATTCTCTTCATTTCTCTAAAGGGACAGGCCTTTAGAAAGCATCCAGTGGGGGGAATCCTTCCCCTGCCCTGATGAAAATTCCACCAGGAGTCATACTTCTTTTAAACTCTTGATGGAAATATCCTGGTAAATGTCAAAATTTCAAAAGTCCAGGGGTCATGTTAAGTCTCAAAACATAGTCTTAACTCAGTAATTTTTGTGTCTCCAATTCACTTCAAATAAAACTTCATTCAAAGGTTAAACTTCATCTCCCTCCCACAGAAGGCCCATATGGGTGGGCTGGCCAGTGTGTGGCCTGAGTCTTTTCCTTTCCCTGATTCCTCTCCCACTCACTACCAAGGATGTAATGCCCCCCACAAAAGCCTGGAGAAGAGACAATATGGAGGGGGAGCTCTTACACAACCTGCCCATAGGCCTGGGAAGTGCCTCCCTCTGGCTCTCACAGTGAGTATTCTTCTGGCTTCTCTAGGCCATCCCTTCCTTCCCTGTGGATCTCTCACCTCTAGCCCCTTCACCTGAAGTTCAGTTCACTTTCTTCTATTGGTTGCTTATTTGGGAAGCTGAAGGTCAGTTCCAGGTTCTCCTCTTTGGCCAGAGCTAAGATGGTCCTGGATACTGGCTGCCTTCTGCATGTGGCCCACATCTGGACAGTGGCATCCCACCCAGAATAGCAGCCTCTGATTCACCACCCACCCACGTGGCCAGCACCAGTGGTTCTACCTCCTGCTGACCCAGGACCCAGACCACATTTGCAGGCAGGGTATGCCTCCAAGGCCTCCTGTGAAGTCCCTCTGTTGCCTTGAGGTTAAAAACAAAACCTTTCTACCCCTGCTAGGGGGCTAGTGTTTACATAACCACCCTCCAAAAATTATCCTCCTTGCAAATGATCTCCTATATGAGAAGCTTAGATGTGCTTGAACATGTCCTAAACTGGCAAGACCAATTTTTAATTAATGCCTTTGTAAAGTTTGCATAAGATTCTGCAACTTGTTTGAAATGCAGCCATTAGGAGGTGACATCAGCAAGATGGTAGACTAGGAGGTTCCAGTCTGCATCCCTTCACAGAAACATGGGAACAAAATATTTGCAAACCATGTATCTGCTGAAGAGTTAATGTTTAAAATACAAAGTCTATCCAGAAAAAGTCCAGCCATTGTTAGTATAATGACAATAGTTTGCATGACATCGAAGTAACCTGGCAGGCAAAGAGAGCGGACTGGAATGAGAATTTGTGAACAATGATGACTTCACTCTTCTAGTCAGTGGGGGTGGTAGATGCCATTGAGTGAGCATGTGCACTGTGTGGCTATTGCATTCAAAATGACTAAGTGAGTAGAGCAACAAATCTGCGTCAGATTTTGCATTACGCCTGAACATTCTTCTGTGGAAGCTATTCAGATGATTCAGAAGGCCAAGAAACTATTTAGAAACAATTCAGATGGGCTACTGGAGATTGGCAGCTTCATCACGATAATGTGTTTGCTCCTGCATCATATCTTGTGCAAAGTTTTTTGGTGAAACATCAAATCACCCAGGTGACTCAGCCCCTACACAGCCAAGATTTTGGCTGCAGCTTCCGGCTTTTCCCAATGAAAATTATCTTTGAAGGGGAAGAGATTTCATACTATCAGTGAGATTCAGGAAAATACAAGGGGGAAGCTGATGGCAGTGTAGAGACCTGTGTGAGGTTTCAACGTGCCCACTTTGAAGGGAACTAAGGCATCATTGTCCTAAGTACAATAATTCTTGTATCTTGTATCTGCTTCCATAAATGCCCTATTTTTCATATTATATGGCTGGATACCTTCTGGACAGACCATGTATATAAGGATTCCTATAACTCAATAGCAAAAAAACCCACAAAAAACAAAACCAAAAATACCCCCCACAAATAATTTGATTAAAAATGGGCAAAAGAACTGAATAAACACTTTTTCATAGAAGACATATAGATGGCTAACAAGTACATGAAAAGGTACTCAACATCACTAATCATCAGGGAAATGAAAATTAAAACCACAATGAGATATCATCTCACACCTGTTAGGATGGCTATTATCTTTTTTTAAAAGATAAGTTTTGGTGAAGTTGTGGGGAAAAGAGGACCCTTGTAAATTCTTGGTGGAAATGTAAATTGGTATAGCCACTATGGGAAACAGTATGGAGGTTCCTCAAAAAGTGAAAAATAAAAGTACCATATGACCCAGCAATTCCACTTCTGGGTATTTGTCCAAGGGAATTTAAATGAGAATCTTGAAGAGATACCTAAACTCCCAAATTTGTTGCAGCATTATTCGCAATAGCCAAGATATGAAAACAACCTAAATGTCCATTGATGGATGAATGGATAAGAAAAAATGTGGTACATATACACAATGGAATATTACTCAGCCATAAAAAAAGAAAATTATTCCAATTGGGTCATGAATGAATTGGAGTGTATTATGCTAAATGAAATAAGCCAGACACTTAAAGACAAATACTGTATAATCTGATGTGGAATTGAAAATAGTCAAACTCTAGTAGCAGAGATTAGAACAGTGACTGCCAGAGTCTGGAGGGAGGGGAATATGCAGAGGTGATGGATCAAATTGTACCAAGTTTCAGTTATGCAAGGCAAGTAAGTTCTGTAGATCTGTATAGCACAGTGCCCATAGCTGACAATACTGTATTGTATACTTTAAATTTTCTGAGAGGTAGATTTTATGTTAGGTGTTACCATACACACACATGAATATACTCTCTCTAGCACACACTAATAAATGAGGCAAGAGGATACCGTGGGAGGTGATATACCTTGGTTATGGCCTTGGTGATGGTGATAGGTTCACAGTTGTATATTTATCCAACTCATTGAGTTGTGTACTTTAAATATGTACAGATTTTTACTTGTCAATCACATCTCACATAAAGTGAGTTTAAAAGAAAAAGAATGTAGCCTTTAGCACGCCATTGTGTTCAGACTATAGCTTCATTTTAACATCCTGGAATACTCATTTTCCTTTCTTTATGTTTAGAAATGAATTAGTTCAATTAAAAGTATTAGATATATGAAGCGATGATATTTATAATTGTCTTTAACAAGCAAAACAAGCAGAATGCCTAAACCTTTAGAAACAAGATCAGAGGGGTTTTCCCAACTCCAAGTCTAATGGTGAACCGAGTGCTTCCCCAGGACCTGGTCACAGTCAGAGCTCCCATGTTTCCTGCCCGCTTTAGTTGCTCTATTTGAGCAGTCTCTGCTCTAGGGCATTTTCTGGTGACCTGAAAACCATGTTATTATAAAAGAGGGCTTTTAGATTTAGAAGAAAAATATATAAAGCTTGGTACATTAGAAAGGAATTTGCCAGTGAGTGATCAGAACCCCTCTTCCTGTGAGCTTGGAGGAGGTCTAAATGTACCTTCCATAGCTTATTCCCTGAAAATGTGATTTTAATACAGGGCAATGAATTTTGCAAACTCATCTTGGAGTCTTTCCTAACAGTCTGCCCCCCTTGTGCTGACAGCAGAGTGTGGTATGTGCAGCAATACCTCCCTGGTGATGCAGCTAAGCCCTGCAGGCCCCTGTCCCAGAGCAGCTGCAGCTGATTATGTCTTAGCCAAGGCAGTTTTACTGATGATCCAGTACCCACCCTTTTACGATCCATCAGCGCACACTCATGTAAGTAAAATTAGAGGCTCCAGCCACAGCTCAAGCTTGGGAAATGCACTTCCCCTCCTCCTTTTCAAGACAGCGGTGTCAAAACAAACAGAGGGGTAAATGCACAGCGAGAAGCCCTGATGAGTCAGCCCAACATGTGTCCATCTACAAGGTGATGTGAGAAACAGTATTGTCTTAGGCTTATGGTGCTTTTTTACCTTCCATTTATCATTCTCTTCTTCCTGCTTGCTACCATGGCTTGACCCTTAACTCTCAGTAGAAAATTCAGGTCTAGCACTTACCCTCCCACCATTTCTATGTGTGCTTGAGGGTGTATGGTGGCAAATAGCATGCCCTTCAAATTCAGACTGTCGCTGGGTACTTCTAGACTCCCATCTCAGTCTCTTTTTCTAATTGGCAAGAGTCATCCTCAGCTTTTCATGCTAACCTTTCTCCAGTTATTCTCAGGTCTATGTCTCAGGGTGTCGTGTAAGCCCACTGTTCCTAAGCACATCTAGACCAGGCTTGGCCCATCATTGCCCCTCTGGTTGCTTCTTAAATAAGATGTCACCATTTCCATAATGCTGTGTTCTTTATCCCCTGAAATCCGTATTCATTTTCAAGAGCTTTTGGCCCCCAATTAAAACAAAGAGAGTCACTTGGTCAAGAGCATTGGAAAGAAAGGACATTTTCCCTGTGATGGCTGAGAAAGCATTTCCCAATAAGGTTTCATCTCAAACACCGGAGACTCTCACATTCAGGATCCAAGTGCAGGATGCTTACCCCAGGTTAAAAGGAGAGCCAGACAGATCAGTAATAAATTAGAAAAAGAAAAATAGCTGAAGGAAGTTAAGAATAAATGACAGAAGATGTCAGAGAGAAAAATGGAAGAATCATTCAGGAATGCATTCTAGTTGATGAGAGCCTGAACTTGAGAATGGTCCAAGATAGTTGACTAGAATTGAAGATCCTAGTTTTTTCCTGTGCTGCTTATTAGAACCAACTACATAATTTGTGGGTCCAGTGCGAAATGAGAGAAGGGACACCTCGTTCAAAATGAATATGAATTTCAAGATGGTGACAGCAGAGCATAAAGCTAGGCATTGTCCATTTGGAGCGTGCCCTGAGTGCTTGCCTGGATCCCTCACCGGTGAAACCACACTGCTGCTATCTGTTCTTTGCTCTTTCTGATAATTTATCTCTTATAAGAAATGTGTTGTAATCCTAACCTTATTCTAGTCCCCAAAAAGCTGCATGAGAAGGAAGGTACCCATCTGTCTTTTCAGGACCAACAGCCTATGGGAGGGAGTAGAGGGCCACCTCCAATCTCTGCCTCTGTCTACCTTGTAAATCCATCTTGAATCTGTCTTGTTTAACCTGGCATCTGGCCCACAGGGCTCAATTTCCTGCATTCAGACCTGGAAGGAATCCTGAGGAGTCCCCAAGGAGGATGCTCTGCATACCATTGGATAGCCCCCTCTGAGAATGGTATTTTGAGGAAATTGCCACCACCTGGTCATCGTTAGTTTTCTTCTCATAGAAATTCCTATGGGTTTCCTTCTGCTAAGCTGTGACTGTGCTCTGAGCAGGCCTGCAGTCTAGGACTGCACTTAGCAATCTGCTCTTCCCTCCTTCACACTGTTTCAGTTCTGTCAGGTAGAGGAAGGGAAGCATATGTATGCCCCACAAAGGAGGCTGGGCCTGCCATTTGCACTTGTGATTAGCAAGATGGCAGCAGGTATGACCAGGTCCCCTTGTATCTCTCCTGGACTCGAATGAGTGTATGACAGCCAAACAAGGAGGGCACTGGAAGACAGCATCCACAGTGGTTCTCTTTGCCTCAAATTTTACTGGGGGAAAAAATGATCGAGAGTAGCTAATAAATGTTATTAAAGTAATGAAAGAAGGGGCCGCTTAGTGTACAAGAGTGGAATCATATTTGAAAACTACAATAATTTAAAACAATGGTTAAAGAATGGATACATAGATGAATAAAACAGACATGAATTCCAGGAACATATCCAAATATATATCAAAATTTACCAAAAAAAAAAGCATTTAAAAAGTTTTTTATTTAAAAAAGGGTAATTGGGAAAATTTATTAACCATATGGAAAAAATGCTAAAGACCTTATACTATGTGGTTAAATAAATTGCAGGTGGATAA
Source organism: Micronycteris hirsuta (assembly GCA_004026765.1). Lineage (NCBI taxonomy): Eukaryota > Metazoa > Chordata > Mammalia > Chiroptera > Phyllostomidae > Micronycteris > Micronycteris hirsuta. Next base: position 12,075 of record PVJI01016417.1, read on the forward strand.
ATGACTTAAGTATTTTTAGTATGTGTGCTGCTGAAAGAAGCACTACTATTTTTAAAACATAGAGTAATGAGGACTCAGGCGATCCAGTCTGGAGGTACGTTTCTTGCAGGTGTAGTGCACCAACCACAGGGAACGAGTTTTCATGGACAAACTAAATTGGCATTCAAGAGCAAGGCCCTTGGCTTCAATTTCAAGATGGTGGAGTAGGAAGATCTTGAGCTCACCTCCTCTCATTGACACCAAAACTGAAACTACATATGGAATAACTATCTCTGAGAACCATCTGAAGGCTAGCAGAAAGATTTTCTACAACTACAGATATAAAGTAAAAGCCACATTGAAAAGGGTAGGAGGGGTAGAGACTAAGCCTAGTCAGCACCTACCCTACTCCTTACTCCTCATGCAGTGACTCACGAGTGGGAGGGTTATCACAACCTCAGAGGTCGTCCCTGAAGAGCAAGGGTCTGAACCAGCCCTAGCCTGGTTGACCTGAACTGGGAAGTGGAGCCCTCATAACATCTGTCTTTCAAAACCAGCAAAGCTTACATCTGGGAGAGCCAAAGAGCTAGAGGAAACCCAGGTTGCACTCTTTCCAAGTTCTAGCACACAGGGAGCAGTTTGAAAAGCAGCTAGATCATACGTGAAGATGATACATTGATTCATTTTAGGGTGTATGCTGGAGGGACAGGGATCTGTTGGAACTTGCTTGTGATGCAGGTGCTGGTGGGTACAATTTTTGCCCTTCCTTTAACCTGGCTGGTCTGACACTGTCCATTAACCTTGCTAACACAGTTTTCTCCACCCTGGCATTTCCCTGAGGGCCTACCCAGGGTAGCACCCCTCCAAAGCACTTCCTGCTCTGCCACACACAGTGGGTAGCATCACTCAGCACCAACACACAGCACTGTGTCTGCAACAGCAGGGGTGGGCTTTGCAGTGAAACACATCAAAATCTTGCCCTACATTCCAGTGAGTCTGCAACAGTTGTGGCCAGGCCTCATAGCCAGCAGGCCAGATACCAGCCTTGCCTGCTAGTGTGTCCATAGAAGTTGTGGACAGCCACAACAGGAGGTTATACTAGTCTACTTGCTAGACCACCTGGCTCTGGTGACAAAGGGGGGCATTGAAATAAGGGCCCCACATGAAAATAAGGCCACTTTTTCAAGACCAAGAGATTTAGCTTACCTACCTTATACAATGCACAAAAACAAACAGTCAAAATGAAGATAGAAAAGAATATGTCCCAAACAACAACAAAAAAAACAAGACAAAACCCCCAAAAAAGAACTACATGAAACTGAGGTAAGCTGTCTACTAGATGAAGAGTTCAAAGTAACAGTTGTAAAGATGCTCATTCAAATGTGCAGACAAAGAAAAAACTAAGTCAGAACTTCAGCAACTTGAATAAAGACCTAAAAATTCTAAGAAAGGACATAACAGAATTGAAGAATGTAACAAAATCACTGCATGGAATCACAGCAAATCTGATGACACAGAAGAATGGATCGGCAACCAGGAAAACAGGATAGTGTAAATCACCCAACTGGAAGATCAAAAAGAAAAAAGAATGAAGATAACATAAGGAACCTATGGGACAACATCAAGCATACTAACATTAGAATCCCATGTGTCCCAGAAGGAGGAGAGAGAGAGAAAGGGACAGACAACCTATTTAAAGAAATAATGACTGCAAGTTTCCTAACTTGTCAAAGGAAACAGACATCTAAGTCCAGGAATCACAGAGAGTCCCAAACAAGATGAACCCAAAGAGACCCACACCTAGACACATTATACTTAAGTTATTGAAGGGTAAAGATAAAGAGAGAATCTTAAAAGCAGCAAGAGAAAAACAAATAGTTACATACAAGGGTTTTCCCATAAGACTGTCAGCTGACTTTTTAACAGAAACTTTGCAGGCCAGAAGGAGTGGTATGATATATTCAACATGATAAAAGAAAAAAAACCCTACAACCAAGAATACTCTACCCAGCAAGGTTATCATTCAGAATTGAAGGAGAGATCAAGATTTTCTCTTTTCTTTTTTTATTACTTTACTGTTTTTCAATTACAGTTGTCTATATTTTCTCCCCTCCCCTCCTCCCCACCCTACCCAACTGCACCTCCCTCCCTTGCTTCCACTCTCCCCCTTGGTTTTGTCCATATGTCCTTTGTAGTAGTTCCTGAAAACCCTTCTCTCCACAATCCTCTCTCCCCTCCCCTCTGGCTATTGTTAGATTGTTCTTAATTTCAATGTCTCTGGTTACATTTTGTTCGCTTTTTTCTTTTGTTGATTATGTTCCAGTTAAAGGTGAGATCATATGGTATTTGTCCCTCACTGCCTGGCTTATTTCGCTTAGCATAATGCTCTCCAGTTCTATCCATGCTGTAGCAAAGGATATAAGCTCCTTCTTCCTCTCTGCTGCGTAGAATTCCATTGCGTAAATGTACCATAGTTTCTTTGAAGGAGAGATCAAGATTTTCTCAGACAAGCAATAGTTAAAGGAGTTCATCACCACTAAACCACATTACAAGAAATGTTAAAAGGAATTCTGTAAGTGGAAAAGGGCAAAACTGGAAATAAGATGAAAAAATATGTACTGGTAAAGGCAAACATGTAGTAAAGATAGTAGACCAACCACTTATAAATGTGGTATGAAAACAATTAAAATGGCAATAAGCACATACCTATCAATATTTACTTCAATTGAAGTTGACTAAGTGCTCCATTGCACAAACAGGATGCCTGAATGGTTAAAAAAAAAAAAAAAACCCAAGACCCCTACATATACTGCCTACATGAGACTTCAGATTGAAAGACACACACAGACTGGAAATAAATAAATGGAAAAGATATTTCATGTAAATGGAAATGAAAAAAAAGAGAGAAGTTGGGATAGCAATACTTACATAAGACAAAATGACTTTAAAACAAAGGCTACATAACAAGAGACAAAGAAGGACCCAGCAATTTTTTTCTTCAGATAAGTCCCCAGAAGTGGAACAATTCAAAAACATATATGCACCTCTCTGTTTACTGCAGCATTATTTACAATAGCCAAGTTATTGAAGCAACCCAGGTATAATCACTACATAAATGAATAAAGAAGTGGGTGTGTGTGTGCACATGCCCACAACATACTGGAATATTACACAGCCATAAAAGAAATGGATCTTGTCATTTGCAGCAACATGGATAGACCTGAAGGATATTATGCTTCGTAAAATTAAGTCAGAGACAGACAAATACTGTATCATTTCATTTAGGGGTGGGATCTAAACAACTACAATGAACAAACAAAACAAACTGACCCATAGATACAGAAAAACTGATGATTGCCAGAGGGTTGGACAGTGGGGCTGTGGGCAAAAAGGCTAAGGGGATTAGAAGGTACAAACTTGTAAATAAGTCATGGGAATGTAAAGTACAACATAAGGAATATTAATAATATCAATATCACAATAACTTCGTATGGTGAGAGATGGATAGTGGACTTTTTGTGGTGATCACTTTGTAAGGTATATAAATGTTAAATCTCACTATGTCCTACACCCGAAACTAATGCAATATTGTATGTCAACTGTAATTCAGAAGAGCTTTACATTTCAGAATAAAAATTAGACATGAAACTAAAAATAAATAAATAAAAACACAAAGTAATGGAAGAAAATACAGGTGAGCCTGTAGATGCATCTCAGGTGAAATGGTCTTTAAAGAGGACATTGAAGGCAGAGATCATGAATAATGGATCTGATCTCTTTCCTCCAACCCAAAATAAAGCAAATGAGGAAATGGCATGTGTAGATTAACATCTCTAAACTAGAGAGGCAAATGACAAAAAAAGAACCTTATTTTGACTCTGTATGAGAAAGCATTTATATTCTGAATGTATATAAATCAGAAAGCCTAATATACAGACACTAATGGATTGGGACAAATATATGGAAAAAAATCACAAACAAAAATGTAGGTTAAAACAATAAGTTAACAGCTTCCCCTCCTTAATGGGCAAAGATAGTGTGTGTTTATAATATCCAAAAATATATCAATAGTAGAATAGATGAATAAGGAAGAAACAATGCAAAAGTCCAAAAATAAGAGATTGGTGGGAAAAGCTTTGGAATATTCATAACAGGGTCCCCAAAGTTCATTAAAAATGGTCTTGTAGAAGAGATTAAATGACAGAAAGATGTTGAAGATATCAGATTACTTGAATGAAGTTCTATGTGCATTTCCTGTTGTCAGCAAAAGTGTTGGCATCTCCACTCTAGCATGTAGAACTTGGGTATTTCTATTCAGTGAATTAGTCTCCCATCCCTGACATGACTGTGGGGTTGACCTTTGTACAATTCTTCAAGACTGAAACAAGGAGCATCTGATTTTGGATTTAATGTTGTTATTTCATGTGTACCAAGAATCAGGAAAGGCCATGCCTGGGCTGGTTCTGTGGACATGACTAATATAAACAGGTTTTCCTTCTTCCCACCTCCTGTTCTCCTGCTAACCCTGCCCCTGCCCCACCTCTTTCTCCTTGTTCTATTTTTCTGCCTTTCCCCCTATTTATGCCTATCTTCCATCACTCTTTGATCCTTTTTTCCCTCTTTTTTTATCCTTTTATGTCCTCATTTTTTATTGTTTTGCCTTGCACTAAAATGCACCACAATTGTGGAGTCACAGAGGTGAATGTGACCCAGTCAGGTCCTTAGTGGGGTCTCAGGAGTGGGGGGAGCAGTCCTTTCACAGAAACATCAGAGGGCTCACACACCACTTTTGTCCCCAGCATGGGTGTGGTTCATAGGACATGCCAGAAGGGGACATGAAGCAGATCCCTACATGCCACATAGTGACAGGTTTGGTATAAAATGACATTCAGTGTGAGCTGAAATCAGAAATGTCTTCCAGTTGTTAAGGGAGGACTCTGTCCAGTGAAGCTAAGAACAGGCATCCCAGCTCACTCTCCAAGCTTTGCAGACCCACCTCTGCCTATTCTGCTTTCAGATGCTCTCTGACCTTCGTTTGGCAGCCTGTACCATCCTCACTACATGCTGGTCTCATGGGTTTGTTGGCATCTGCTCCCTTCCTGCCTCTTTGGGTCTGCTTTCACCCTCATTCAAAAATCTGTTTTGTTCATACCACTCCACATGGTACTCCACAGACTCAGCATGTGGGTCATTAGAAAAAGGCTGAGGGGCTCAAGATATAATCATGATGCTTCATTGCTTAAGAACTTTATACCGATGGAGTGCAAATTCTCAGTTGAGAGGCATGGGCTCTGTCCCCCTCACTGGCCCACTGTCTAGGACCATTTCTTACCCCATTGTTCTCCCCTCTACTTCTGGGTCCTGGCATACAAAGATACAGGCAGCTGCTTGCACATCCACCTCCCCTCAGTGGAGCTCCCCCAATCCAACAGCAGCCCCATCATCTGGGATGCCACTGCCCCTGCTCCTCCCTGTTGCTCAAAACTCTTCTTTGCAAGGTAGAGACAGCTTCTGAGAAGGCCCCCAACAATCCTGTCCTCTGATAGTCATCTCCTGAGTATGGGCCGAACCTAATAATTTGCTTCTAAGTAACAGAGTACAGCACAAGCTGTCGCTTCCAGGACTCGACTACAAAGGCTGTGACTTCCATTTTGCTCTCAGACTCCCTCTTACCTTCCCAACTGGCATGTTTTACTGAACAAGCTGCTATGTTGGAGAGGCCTGCATGGCAAAGCATTAAGGTCCTCGGTCCAATAGCCTGTGAGGAACTGAATCTGTCCAACAAATGTGTGATTGTGGAAGTGATCCTTCCCCTTGGGTATTAAGATTATGTCTTCTCAGTAAAGGCTGATGTCTCTTTCTGTCCCTTCAGAGCACTCTCTGTGTGCCTTTATCATTGTATCTGAGCCCAGTTTTATCATCTGTTTATATAGTTTATCATTTAATGCACCTGTGTATCTCAAGCTCCTAGCATTTTGCCTACTCATGAATAAGTACCAACAATTGTTCACTAAGTAAGTATTAAAAGGTTGGATTTAACCTAAGGTGATGTGAGGTTATGGGAGATTTTTTTAAATCAGAATTTTCTTTTAGCGATAAACATAGACTCACATGAAGTTGTTAGAAATAGTACAGAAAGATCCTGCATGCCCTGTAGTCAGTTTCCCCCAATGGTCACATCTTACAAAACTATAACAGGATGGACGTTAGAATAGGAAATTGACCTTGATGCAACCCACTCATTCACCATTATTCAGATATCACCATTAAAAACCACATGGCTTATCTGTGTGTGTGTGTCTAGTTTTATACAATTTTATCCTAAACAGGATCATGTATCCACCACCACAGTCAGGATCCTAAAAGACTCCATCCTGTACGTGGCCTTTTCAGAACCACACCCTCCTTCCTCTCATCCCTCCTTAACCCCTGGAACCACCAATCTGTCCTTCATTTATACAATTCTTTCATTTAAAAATGATATACAAAATGGAATCATAGACTCTGTAACCTTCTATGACTGGCTTTTTCACACAGCATAATTCTCTTGTGATCCATCTAGGCTGTGTCAATTAATGCCTTGTTTTATTGCTATGATATATGTTGGTAAGAAGGTATCAGTTTGTTTAACAATTCACTCATTGAAGGACATTTTGGTTCTTTCCACGTTTTGGCTATTAACAAATATAGTTACTGTGAAAATCTGTTGTTGTTTTTGTGTGTGTGGGTGGGACCATGTCTTCATTTCTATTGGGCAAAGTCTAAGAATGCAAATGCTGGATTGCCTGGTAGATGCAGGTTTAATTTTATAAGAAACGCCAATCTGTTTCCCAGAATGGCTGTCTCATTTTCTGTTACCACCAGAAACATCTGAGTTAGCTTCTCTGCATCCTCACCAACATTAGTATTATCACCATTGTGGTGGATGTATAGTTATAGTCCATGTGGTTTTACTTTCCTAATGGCTAGCGATGTTGACCATCTTTCATATGCCTGTTTGCTGACTGAATGTCTTTTTTCAGTGAAATGCTTATTAATATCTTTAGCCCATTTCCAAATTGGATTGCTGTTGGGTTTTTGAAAATTCTATATATTTTCCAGATACTTGTCCTTTTATGGATATGAGGTTTGCACATGTTTTCTCCCAGTCCGTGTGAGGTTTATGTTATAGTTCACTTTTTATCTGTGGGTGTCTACTTGTTCCAGCACCCTAGCTGAACAGCTGTCCTTCCTCCAATGAAACCTATCTGCACATGTGTCAACAATCCTAAGGGCTGATGTATCAGTCTGGGTCCAAACAGAAGATAGAAACCCAGTAGTTGGTTGAAGTTTAATACAAGAATCATTAACTAAAATAAAAGAATAACTGGAAGATATACAGAAATCTCAAAGGTGTCCTAAGCCTGAAAGAAAAACCCAAGGAAGGACAAAGTAGGAAGGAGTTCAGACTCCTTGAAGCAGAGAAGCTCACTGGGGTAGCCAGGCTGGAGCTGCTGGGTAATACAGGCCACCTCTGGAGTGTAGACAGGGAGTAGGCCATTCACACTCAGTGGGTGGGCACGTGGAGTTTGGGGGGTCTGGGTGCAGTGAGCACTTCAGAGAAGGCAGGCTACCCCAGGAGGAGGGTATCACAGAGGCAGTTCTCTCTGTGGATCTTTCTAATGCCAGGGGATGTGGGAGGCTGCCATGAGTGTAGTCTTTCCTATAAGTCAGCCGGGCAACTGCTCAGTTAGTTGTCTGCTAAGCAGCCCAACACCAAGGAATACATGAGTCACACACAATAACTATGCTATTAACTCAGCTTTTACTGAATGCAAGTTCACTCAAAGTAGAATATCAATATACATTTATAGCCTACTCACACTTTAACGGTCTAAGAGAATTATAACACACACACACACACACACACACACAGATCAATCAATGGGGGATAATGAACCTGAGTCCAAGAGTCTGAGTCTGTGGGTCTGGGAGACAGTGTGGTGGGCAAGGGAGCCATCAGCATCTTGCAAGGTAGGATCTCTGGAACCAGGTGGGCAGCAGGAGATGGAGTCCTCAGTCCAGCACAGCAGAGCCTCTGGAAGCCTATGCTAAGGAAGATCAGTGTGGCATGGAGCAGCACTCTGGTGTGTGGAGCTCGGCTGTCTCTGCAGTGGTCTGGAAACTGCCTCAGTTATACCTTGAAAGTGGTGTAGCCCTGGCTGGTGTGGCTCAGTGGATTGAGTGCCAACCTGCAAACCAAAGGGTCACTGGTTCGATTCCCAGTTAGGGCATATGCCTGGGTTGCTGGCCAGGCCCCCAGTAGGGGGCGCATGTGATGCAACCATGTATTGGTGTTTCTCTCTCTCTCTCTTTCTCCTTTCTTCCCTTCCCCTCTCTCTAAAAATAAATAAATAAAATTTTTAAAAAAGAAAGTGGTATACTCCACCCTTCTGGGTCTTTTCGATAAACACCTTGGCACCCCTGATGTCAAGTGGGGAATTTGCTCAGGAGCCTATCTATGGGTAGTCTCGCTTTGCAGACATGGCTGTTCTGATCACATGTGCAGATATCTTAGGTGTGTCTCCTTGCCAGACATGTCTGTTCTGACTTAGGTAGTTTTCCTCTTGAACCAAAGTGTCATGGCTGACTGGCAGCCATCTTGGTTGACAAGAGTGACTCCACATTTTGTTCTATGTACTTTATGCTATCTTGACTGGACCGATGCCATTTTATTGGTCCTGCTCTCTCCACACAGGCTCTCAGAAAAAGCCATGGATCACAGGTGGCTGCATGCAAACTGCCTGAGCCTTTCATGTCCATGTGCAGTAGGCTGCCCTTAATGACCAAAATTAGTTCTTTAGACATAAAGGCAACAACAGAGAAGGAATTTGGGGGGCATCTAGAAATAAGAGAGAGGCAAAGAGTAGAAATTAGATAAATTACCCTTCTCAAGAATTTTTTAGGTCATGTTTGATGATTGAAACACCAACCTTTATGCTACTGTGCTGGCCCCATCCTGGCCCCTGCAGTACACTGCTCTGTCTCAGCAGAAGAGACCTGCAGCTATCCTTAGTGCCTCAAGCATGGTAGTACCCTGAGTCCACAGGACTTTGTCAGGATGCATTGACTGAGGGTTATTCTGGAAAGGCTCACCTTAGGGAATGGCCCCGAGTGTGGGAATGGCAGGGTGGTATCTAAAGTGCAGCAAGGGTTATTGGGGCTAGGTACCCAGATCACGGGTGCAAGTAGAGAAGGATGGACCAGGTACAAGTCATTAGGCTGTGGACCCATGCACCTCTCTGATAACCAGGAGCAAGAGATCAGAGCAACATAGGTGAGTGGGGGGCTACAGGACCAGAAAACCAATGGGTCCTCTCCCCGCTCTTCCTCTGAGCCATTGGGAGAACAAGGAGGGGTGGCAGAACCTCAGATTCACGGTGCTGGAGCCCTCGTGCTCTTTATAGCATGGCAGTTCCAGCTCTAAGGGGCTCTTCCCAACTATACATGAGGGGAGATTCTTCAGAAAGACCATGATCCTTGGAAATTGGGGTTGTAGGGTAAAATCTTTGTACTGTGTACATAATTAAAATCATACAATCACAACACCACGAAAAACCAAAACAAGTCAGTCTTTCTCAGGAAGACCAGGGAGATGGGCAGGAATCTGTGAGCACTGTCTCAGGCTCACATTCACCCCCTGCCTCCTGAGAGACAGGTGTAATCCCCAGTTAAGAGCAGCAACTAGGGCTCCAATGAATACCCTGTTCTCTCTTTACTGTTAGACAGAGTAAGAGCAGAAAGAATTGTGCAAGCACTGGTTAGGTTATATGCTATGACTACTTTTGTTTGTTTTTCAGAAAAGTATATGTTGGAAAAATAAGGATTTGGGAGTTGCAATCTAAGAAGGAAATAACTGGTTCCCCCACTGTCAGTCTGCCTGAGGGGTGTGGACCCCTGTGGGGGAGTGGGGTAGAGGGGCTGAGAGGTCCACCATGGTCTGGAACACCCATAGACCTTCCAAGAGGATGTGCCCCATCTGAACACTGCTTATTTCTGTCTGAGCAACAGGCTTCTAAGAGGAGCAGGTAGAGGGTTGGAAAATGCAGCACAGATCTTTAAGGAGGAGGGCTGAAAAGAAATAACACATGTCGCAGAGGCATAATTGTAAAAACACACTCCTTTGTTCATTTGTCCAAAAAACATTTCCTGATGTTTGTAAGTATTTCTTGGTGTTTGCAGCCTCCATGCAGTGCTGGGGACAAAAGGACAGGCCAGCCTAAGGTTGGAGTAACAAAGCAGGCCAGTCCTACAGGTGAACTTGTGGGATTTCACTGAGGTTGCTCAGGCTATGGGAGCACAGGAAACAGGCCACAGCAAGAAGGTGGCTAGGGGTTCCAGGAAACTTTTTTCAGGTAAGCAAGACTGTCCCCAGTAGACAGAAAATGAACTGGGGTGCCCCTGCAGCAGCACAGATGCATGGCAACATGGCCACACCGGGGTGTGTGTAAAGCACACATGGGGGTCAGTGGTAGTACAGTGCAGCGTACACAGGCCTCCCCAACCTCCTGTTCAGCAAGTGGGTACCCTACATTTCCTTTGGAAGGAAGCTGCCTGAGTATTCAAGAGGGGGTTACACAGGGGCTGGGAGGATGTTGGAGGTTGTGCCCAGCACCTGGGAGAAGTGACAGGTCACTGTTGCTGGAAGAGAAGTGAGGAGTCTAAGCTGTGCAGATTCTGACTCTGGCAGACAGTGAACAGGTGGTATATTTACATGATGGAATACTATGCAGCAGAAAGAAAGAAGGAGCTCCTATCCTTTGTGACAGCATGGATGGATCTGAAGAGCATTACACTAAGTGAGATAAACCAGGCAGTGAAAGAAAAATACTATATAACCTCACGTATAAGTGGAACCTAATCAATGAAACAAACAAGCAAGCAAAATATAACTAGAGACATTGAAATTAAGAACAAACAGACAGTAAACAGAGGGGAGGTGGGAAGAGATATGGGGGTGAGGAAAGGTTGTCAGGAGCATATATAAAGGACACATGGACAAAGCCAAAAGGAGGTATGATCAAGGGTGGGAGGTGGGGATGGCTGGAGTGGGGTAAGTAGTGGAGGGAAAATGGAGACAACTGCACTTGAACCACAATAAAAAACGGTGAGACAAAAAAGAAGTGGAGGCCTGAGTGGTACCGGCCCTGATGGTGCTGCGATGATGCGTACCCTTGCAGCCCATGGGTGGTCTCTGCACCTAGCAGAAGAAGAAGACAGAAGGACAAGTGTGTCCCCATCCTGAGTAACTGGAGTCCCAATGTAAGTAGTGCTCATCAGGGAGGATGAAGGGAGGAGAGCAGGAGGCAAGGATGCGACCCTGGTCACACCAGGCTCCAGCATAGTAGGAAATTCCCCATGCAGGAGAGATGGGATGCAGGTTGTGATGAGCACATGTAGGCTTGGAGAAAGTGTGGCTGTGGCTGTGACTGGGAGGAGAGATGTGGCCACACCACAAGTAGAATTGGCCCGTAAATGCACATGCTGTGGGTGGAGAGCCAAAGGAGATGGCAATGTGGATAGCTTTAGAGAAACAGAAGAAGAGGCAGAAAGGAGGGAATTCAGAGCTCAGTAAAAACACAGGCTCACATAGAGCAAAGGAACCTTCTCGAGAGTAGACAGAACTCAATGAGCACCACTTTGAATTTCTTGCTGTGATGAAGGCAAATTGGGCAATTACAGGCTATGAAGTCGCCAAGATGCATTATCATGGTGAAACGCATCATTTTTTAGGCAGGTAATGTAAACTTGCTTTGTTCTATTACATGTGTGGCCTCTTCCTAATCTGCATGGGGGTACACTATGGGCCAGGAACTGAGGGCTGAGTGGGACCAGAAAAGACAGGGTGGGGATCTGAAGGCAGAGATGTAACATGGGAACTAACAGAGAAGAGATGGAGAAACACAAGACTTGCAACTAAACAGTAAGAGTTTCCTCCCTCTTTCTCTTTTCCCAAGTGATGTCAGGGACTGTTTGTGACTGTCATCATCCTAGAATATCCAAGAGACTGAGTTTGAGGAAACCTTCCCCTGGGGACAGAAGGTAACTAACAAGAAACTTTAGGTCTGCACTTGTGCAGGCATAAACATGCTGTTTTTATAAAACCTGACAAGCCAGATTAATTTTTTTTAAATACCAAAATGAAGTGTTTAATGCCCCCAGTATTTCAAAATACTTGGAAAAACCATTTCGTTTTAAAACCAATGTCAATTTTTTTTTTTTTTGTAAAATAGTGATGAAATGCAGATCCTGGCAACTTTTATTTAATTCAATCCAAGAAGGACTCATCATTAGCCCAAAGCCACCAGCATTTGCAGGACTCGTAGGGCCAATTAATAAGTATGTTCACCAGTTGCTCATCAGGGAGGTTACAGTATCCATTTGTGTGAATTCTGGGCCAATGAGGGTGAAGGAAATAGTCAATGGACACATTGTTGGCTTCCATTAAAATCTATGGTCATCAGGGAATTATGGGATCACAGACTCATGTACAGTGGCTCAAATCCAGGTTTTTTAGGACTGGTGTTGTCTGTAGTAATGAACTCAACTTTCTTTCCTCACAAATAAAGGGGTGATGAGAGTAGGCCACTCTTGGAGCTGATGCCTGTTCAAATGTGACAATGCCTTTGAGTCTATATAGCACAACCAGACACAGAGGTCAATAATATTAGCCATAATTATTACTTATTTTTCTTTAGTATTTTCCAATCTGTTATATCATTATTATTAAAAAGAAGAAAACTTTACAAACCCAAGTCACTGCTGGGACATGACATTGAAGTCAACTGACCCGAAATCCAACCCAAGCCCAGGCAGGTGCTGAGACTCTGTGCACCTACGAGATCTTCTAATAGCACCTGGTCTCCACTGCTCAGTAGGCTGTCAGGAGGATGAACTGAGATAGTACATACAGAGGCACTTTATACTCCATCAGGACACACACATGTATGAAAAGGTCACACATTCCATCTGGAGCTTGGAAATAGCTCCCAGGATTATTAACATACATTTCTCTAGTTCTGCTAAAAGTGTCAGGTAATGAGACACTAAAACATAGAGTCACCATGAGAACTAGGAGTGGACTCCAAGCAGGGACAATCCTGACCCTGCGTGTACTCTTCTAGGCATACTTGGAGCATCCTCCAAGCAGAATTCTTTTTCCTATGACTTTGTGAGTGGGGACTCTGTTATCACTTGTCTCTAGTGCACTCAGAACAATTTGATGAGCTCACCATGGGATCAACTGGTAAAAGCCCAGACTGCTCTTCCCTGTTATCACTAATGGATGACCACAGGAGAAAGACTCAAGGGTCCTGGGCTGTCTCCCTCCATTACTAATGGAGATTAACACAGGAGAAGGACTAAATGGTCTCGGACCATCTTCATGCCCAGTCTCTCCCTTTTGACAGGAAATGAGAAACATCGAACATTTATTTCCCTAGTAGAAGTGAAAGACACAAAAATGGGAAATTCTAGCACAGCAATACATACTTGATACCCCAATTCTGCTCTAACCAACTGTGAGAGGGTGCCCTGGGAGCTGGTTCTCTGGCCTGGCCCCCAAGAGCTGGCATACAGTGTTTCCTTTCTTTGTTCTCACCTCCATGTGATGGCCAAACTTAATTTCCATTTTTGCTTCCTCCAATCTCTTCTCCCTTGGCCTCTGGGAGGATGAGAAATGGCCTCTGGGCTCCTTTCTTCTTGCCACTGCCTTCCCTTCACAGTAGATCCATGAGTCTATTTACCTGCCTCTGTCTCTGAAACCTCTCCCTCTGAAACCTCTCCAAGAAGCCTGCATGGCTGTTACTGTGCTCATTCATTCCTTATGCGGCCATGTGGTGTGGTACCCACATTGAGAGCTGTGGTGCTGGAGCAAGGACCCTGGGATGGAGAGTCAGAGATGGGTGGTAAATCCAAGCCTCACCACATGGCAGTGATTATGTGACTTGATTATCATGTTTAAAACTCTCATTTGTTGAGATTTGCTACACTGAGCTTATGATTTTGAAGAGGTGATTTTGTCTGCACATTGCTGTGATTCAGAAAGGGGATTTGCAGGCTTGCAGACCCTGCAATTAGCATTGTTAAGATCACAACCAGGCGGCAGGCCAAAGCCAGCACCATATCTCCTCTGGACTCACTGGGTGCCTTCTATCTTGGCAATTCCTGTATGAAGTGGGTGCTGCCACTGCTCCTCAGAACTGTCACAAAGAGTGAATGCTCATCTGTGTTCACTGGTTCTGGGAGGTTGAGAGATGCACGTTCCATCCTTTGTAGTCTCTCTTTCACCTGGACCAGGCCTGATGCCTAGAACACAACAAATATTTATTGAAACAGGTAATATAAGCAGGCCCCTAGCATAGTGCCTGGCAAAAGATGGTCATTACAGGAACTCGAGTCATAGGAGGTAGAATTTATATAGATGCTCAGTCCAATTGTTCATCATATCACTTTATCTTCATCAGCACTCTTATGGTCAAGGACCTTCAATGCCCAGCATGGAGCTTGGCTCACCCTTGTCACTCACCAGTCCATGTCTATGCTGCTGAGGAGGGCAGTGGCCAACAGAAGACAAAAGGGGCATGCCATCCCTGCAAATGCAGTAGTACTGATTTAGTGGGTCCACACAAGAAAATTAAAACACTTATTTAGTGCTTACTGAGCGTTAGACTACATAAACTTAATTTTCTGTGATTCATTTAATTCTCACAAAAAAACCCAAAGGCTCAGTTCTCTTGCTCTGTCCACTGGGGAGATGAAGAAATGGGGCCCCAGAGCAATTAAGTCCCCACAGACACAAAAATTAAACGTCTAGCATACAATAAATAAATGTTTTGATCTTGGTTTTTGGAAAGGTGATTTGCCCTCACCCACTGGGCTACATGGTCACTGAGGGAGCAAAGCCACACAACACCCCCATTCTCCATGGTAGACAGGAGGTCATGTCTCTTCTCCACATTAAGCAACACCCCAAGAACAGCCTTAAGGAGGTTGTACTTACTACATTGATAGAGATAACAAAGAACATCTTGGATTCTTCCTCCTTTCCAAGCACAACACAGGCTGCAATTTTTCTTTCCTTTTTTAAAATTTAGTAAGAGAAAAAATATCCCCCACCAATATTTCTAGGGGAAATCCAAAGGCAGTTATTCCCATCATATTTTGAGGAAGTCTTGAATCCTTCATTGGAAGCTATCAGATTCTCAGAAGGTGACTGACCCTCTGCAAAAGCCATTAAAACAACATCATCTGGATGGAGTTTCCAGAAAGGAATACTGCAGCTCCAATGGGCAGGAGCATGGCCTCACGAAGCACTGATACACAGATAACTGCTCATGTGCCAGCACAGGCCTTTCCAGTCTCCCTAGCAGGGTCCGGGGTTCTGGATGTGCACATTTGCACTCCAGCAGGCCAAGGTAAAGCTTAAAGGGTTGTTTGATTTCCCAAATGGGCCACCTCCTCTCAAGTAGGAGAGCAGACCCACACTGGGATAGTTCTCAGAGCTGCTTCTAGCGTTTTTCTCACAGATTTGCTCTTTACCATGGCCCAGGAATGAACTTACATTTGTAGATGATTCTACATGTTTTACTCTATTTGCAGTTGTGGGAAATGGGACTTGGAGAGATAAGAAACTTTCCCAAGTCCACCTCAAAGTCCACAGCCATGTGAGACCACTCTCCCACGGCTTCCTGTCACCATACCCTCTGACCCATCATCTATCATTCACCTACACAACATCACAGGGGCAAATTGGAAATTTACATCTGCTCTTTCACTTCCTCACCTAAACCCTTTGGGTGCTTGCTGGCTCAGGTAAAATCTGAGCATTCTTATGTGGTTCATGACTTTGGGACCAGATTTGTACAACACCTGATAGGGCAAGAGATAAAGATGGTCACCATATCATATATCTAAATATTTTAAAGCCTTGGTCCCAGCCCAGGCCCCAGCCCAAAGCTGACTCCAGCCAAGGAACTTGTGCAATCCATGTGGACATGCCAACTTGTACCTCCAGTGTCTGTGCACACACATCTGCTCAGGCTCCCCTTGGGACCCAGGGTGACCTTGGAGGGAGATCAGTCCTTGGGAAGAGACCTAGTAGAAGTGAGTCGAATATTTGGACAGGGATATTTAGGGTACCCCAAGCATGATCTAGAAGGAGGCATGCAGGACCCAGGTGGTCATATCGTCTTGGCCCCCTGAACACTACTCAGCAGGAAGGAACAGCAGAGCAGAACCAGCATGTGCCCTCTGAGGGTCAGTCTTAGCAATGGGCTCCACATGCTGGGCTGATAGCCTCACTGGCCAGACCAGGCCCATGTTTTCTGCCCAGCCAGCCAGCCTTTACAAGACACATGCAGTCCCAAAGAGCATCATCTGCATGAGTAACATTTGCTATGACCCACCTGCCTAGAATCCCCCTCACCTTATTTACCTTCTGAACTCACAACCTATAAAACTGGCTCCTATCACTGTCTCCCAGTTATCTTGCAGTCTGCCTTCCAGACCAGGCAGAGGTTCTGTCTAAGCATGATGCAAACATAGAGCTGCTGTTTAACCAATATATTACCTCAGTGAATGTCATTGCTTTGCCCACATTCTAGAAAAAATAAAAGATATCAGCTTCTGTTAAGAGAGTTGCCTATGCTTTGGAAAGAGGACACCAGAGCAATGTGCCTAGATTGTCTTCTCCCCAGCAGACCTCAGGAAGAGGGTTCCCCAGATCAACTCCCTGTTTTCCTAATCATGGAGAAGTGTGTGAATTTCATTTGGCATCATCCAACAAATAGATATGAGGCATTACATGTCAGACTCTGTCTGGACACTGAAAATACAAATGTGCCAACAATCAGCACTAGCACTTGCATTGGGAGCTTATAGTTCATGGTTATGTAACAGGATCTGCCTGGATCGATGGGCAGAGGGAAGCAGGAACCCCAGGAGCAGAATGGGAAGCTGTACCCACTTGAAGAAGGGGGAGAAGTTGGGAAGCACTGAGGACTACAAATGAGAAATTGCCCCAGCAACTGGGCAGCACAGCACGATGAAGGGAAATACTCTTCAATGGGCTTCTCCTGTGGTGAGGATTTCAGGACAGACTATAAAAAGCAGAGAGCATGGAAACGCTGCTTTTTGTTCTCCTCTCTTTCCCTGCCACTGGGGGATCAAGTTCCTGGGCCTGCAAGCCCTGGAGACAGCATGGTCTAGGAATGTTCCTGGTGCCCCTCTCTGAGCACTGCATGGGCAAGCTTGGCTAGGAGCTCAGCAGCCACTGGGTCAGTAGGGCAGAAGGGGAGGAAGCTTGGTCAGTGGGCCCTGGAAGCCACATGGCCAGGTGACAAGCCCCAAATCCCTCCTCCACATGGGAAGCTGTGGTGGTGCTGGCAACTGGAGCTGTGTTGCATGGGTCCTGCCTGGGCAGGCACACAAATGCACTAGAGGGCAATGACTGAAGGAAGAGTGCAGCATGCAATGATTAAGACGCCTGGACGCACAGACTCTGAAAGGTGCCTGAAGCCAGGTGGCAACTGGAAACCAGCTAAGCCACCTGAGTTTCTTAAAGGATGGTACTTCTTGGATGGGATAAAATGTTCCTGGCTCAACCTTGAACTGAGCTGGCTGACAGTGGCAGGGTGACTGTCTTTCAGTGTCTTAGAGGAAATGGGCTTTGAGGCAGAAACTTGTCTTTATTTCAAACTGTATAGCCTTTGAATAAAAGATTCCTTTCCTTTTCCACTGAACTCTGCCTCCAGAGTTTTTGCCTCTTTGACCCCACCAGTTGTTAAGTTACAGTAGCAGACAATCACATGCCAGTTGATGTACTTGTACGTGTGTGAGCTAAATATCATATACAGATCAGTGATGTCCAGAGAATCAAACTACAGTTGGATAGAGCAGGTCTGGGTGGGTGCTTTTCCAAGTAGACCAGGGAGTGCAGGTAACATTGACATTGAGCCCAAATACCAAGACACAGCCTATGCATAGGAGCAGAAGTTTAGAGTTAGAAGGAGGAGGCATGCTAAATGCTGGCAGTGTCTCCAAACAAATCCACCTGTGAGGCTGAAGCTTGATGAGAGCAAGGGGAGCAGCGAAGAGATGAGTCTAAGGAAGTGGGTGGAACCAGCTTTGGCTATTGTGAAAGCAGGCAGGGAGATTGTACCCTATTCTTTCTATGCCCAGGCATCGAATGGGGAAGATATATCCAGGGAGTCATACTTCCCAATGATCATCCTGACTGCTATACAGAGAATAAATTATAGAATGCCAAGTCAGGACAAGGTGACTCAACCATTCGGGAACTTGACCAGGACAGTCAAAATAAAGATACTGAGATAGATAGAGTTGGGTTGGGTATTAAAAGTCTCCTCAATAGGACTCAATAGTTGACCTTAGGAAAGGGATGAGGTAAAAGAACATCAAATGGGAGAGAAGATGGAGGCAAAGTAGGTGGGAGCTGAGCATACTTGCTTGTGCACTCAGCTGGGACACTTAGCCGATCTTCCAAAAAACAAAGTGAATAGCCAACAGATCCTTAGCTGATAGAAGTTTGGAAGCCAAAGGGTGCAGAGGATGCTTCAAAATGGCCAGTAAGAAGGTTTTATAGGCTAACAGAGAAGGTCCCCAGGCCTGGTGCCAGAAACCACAGCTACCATGGGGACATCAGAAGAAAGCTGGGTCAGTGACAGCAGCGGCTCCCTCCCTTCCCAGGATGGGGAAATCCCAGACCTGGCCGGGAGAGACCTAAACACAGAAAATTACTGGCATGGAGGGTGGGGGGTGAAGGTAACAAGTGCACACACAGCCAGTGGCGTACCCAAGCTGGAGTGGCGGTTGCTGGCTGGGACAATGTCAGAGAATTTGGGGATCCTGGAAGCACCTGGAGCTGGGAAAAAAGGTGAGCTGTGACTGGACCAGACCCAGATAAACTCTGGCCTTACCAGAGAGTTGGAGTGTGTGCAAAGCCAGGAAGTGGCTTGGAGTGGCAGTGGCACCAACAGACTTCTTTCAAAAGGCGAACGGAGGCCCACTGGGCAGAGACCTCATACAAGCAGCTTCCAGGCCAAAAAGGAGGGAGGATCGAGGGTGTGATTTGTTCACACTCAGTGCATGTCACAGATTGATTAAAGGGGTGCAAAGCGAGGTGGCTTATCAGCGTCAACCTGGTGCATCTGCACAGAGTAGACAGTGTGAGCCACACAGTGCTCTGAGGTCGTGGGTTGGAAACTAGGCACCTGTGATTATTAAAGCCCAGACCTGAGCCCCCAACAGAGAGAGCACACTCCCCTCCCCCACAACCATGTGTAGGAGCCAGGAAGATCTGCAAAACCAGCTGGACAGGCTTAACAACAAGCAAGAGGAGAGGGAAGGGAGGGCTTTTTTCTTTTCTTTTTCTTTCAGGATTAAGACAGTAAGACCTGGAGTTGAGAGAAAACAAGAGTCAGATCCAGAAAGAAGTAAGAAGGCAAACACCAACAGATGAGACAAATTTCAACTTGCTCTTCATCAGAACTTGCATTTTTCCCCCTTTTTACTTTTTTGTTGTTTGTTTGTTTTCCCTTTCATATTGAATTTTTTAAATTACTTTATTATTGTTCAATTACAGTCTTCTGCATTTTCTCACCTCCCTCCCACCCCACCCCATCCAAACCCACTTCACTCCCTTGCTTCCACATTCCCCCTTGGTTTTCTCTATGTGTCCTTTGTAGTACTTCTTGAAAACCCATCTCCCCACAATCCCCACCAACTCCTCTCTGGCTATTGTTAGATTGTTCTTAATTTCAATGTTTCTGGTTATATTTTGCTTGCTTTTTTTCTTTTGTTGATTATGTTCCAGTTAAAGGTGAGATCATATGGTATTTGTCCCTCACCACTTGACTTATTTTGCTTAGCATAATGCTGTCCAGTTCCATCCATGCTGTCCCAAAGGATATAAGCTCCTTCTTTCTCTCTGCTGCGTAGAATTCCATTGTGTAAATGTACCATAGTTTCTTGATCCACTCATTTGCTGATGGGCACTTGGGTTGCTTCCAGCACTTGGCTATTGTAAATTGTGCTGCTATGAACATTGGAGTGCATAGGTTCTTTTGGATCGGTGTTTCAGGGCTCTTGAGTATAATCCCAGCAGTGGAATTGCTGGCAGTTCCATTTTTAGTTTTTTGAGGAAGTTCCATACTGTTTTCCACAGTGTCTGCACCAGTCTGCTTTCCTACCAACAGTGCAGTAGGGTTCCCTTTTCTCCACATCCTCACCAAACTTGTCTGTTGCTTTGTTTATGATGGCCATTCTGACCAATGTGAGGTGGTATCTTGTTGTGGTTTTAATTTGCATCTCTCTGATGGCTAGTGATGCCAAGTATCTTTTCATATGTCTCTGGGCCCTCTATATGTCCTCCTTGGAGAAGTGTCTGTTCAAGTCCTTTACCCATTTTTTTAATTGGGCTTTTTGTCTTTCTGGAGTGGAGTCATGTGAGTTCTTTATATAATTTGGAGATCAAACCCTTCTCTGAGGTATCATCAGCAAATATGTTTTCCCATATAGTTGGTTCTCTTTTCATTTTAATGCTGTTTTCTTTAGCCATGCAGAAGCTTTTTAATTTGATGAGGTCCCATTGTTTATTCTTCCCTTTATGTCCCTTGCTTTAGGGGACATATCAGTGAAGATATTGCTGTGTGGAACGTCTGAGATTTTCCTGCCGATGTTTTCCTCTAGGACTTTAATGGTGTCATGACTTATATTTAAGTATTTTATCCACCTTGAATTTATTTTTGTGTATGGTAAGTTGGTGATCGAGCTTCATTTTTTTTTTTTTTTGCATGTAGCTATCCAGATCTCTCAACATCATTTGTCAAAGAGGTTGTTTTTATTCCATTTTATGTTCCTTCCCCCTTTGTCAAATATTAATTCCCTATAGAGACTTGGGTTTACTTCTGGGCTCTCCGTTCTGTTCCATTGGTCTATGGGCCTGTTTTTATGCTGTTATCAGGCTGTTTTGATTACAGTGGTTTTGTAATACAGTTTGATATCAGGTATTGCGATTCCTCCTGCTTTGTTCTTCTTTCTCGAAATTGCTGCAGCTATTCCGAGTTGCTTATGGTTCCATATGAATTTCTAAAATGTTTTTACTATATCTGTGAAATATGCCATTGATACTTTGATAGGGATTGCATTGAATCTATAAATTGCTTTGGGTAGTATGGCCATTTTGATGATGTTAATTCTTCCCATCTATGAGCATGGTACATGTTTCCATTTGTTTGTGTCTTCCTTAATTTCTTTCCTCAGTGTTGTATAGTTTTCTTCATACAAGTCTTTTACCTCTTTGGTTAGGTTTACTATTAGGTACTTTATTTTTCTTACTGCTATATCAAATGGGATTTTTTTCCTGATTTCTGTTTCTGATATTTCATTGTTGGTGTACAAAAATGCCTTTGATTTCTGAGTATTGACTTTGTATCCCACTGTTTTGCCAAATTCATTTATTAGGTTAAGTAGTTTTTTGGTGGAGTCTATAGGATTTTCTATGTACACTATCATGTAATCTGCAAACAAGGACAGTTTTACTCCCTCCTTTCCAATTTGGATGCCTTTTATTTCTTTTTCTTGTCTTATTGCTGTGGCTAGGACTTCCAGTAGTACGTTGAATAAAAGTGGTGAAAGTGGGCATCCTTGTCTTGTTCTGTTCTTAATGGGAAAACCTTAAGTTTTAGTCCACTGAGTATGACATTGGCTATAGGTTTCTCATATATGGCCTTTATTATGTTGAGGAATGTTCCCTCTATTCCCACTTTGCTGAGTATTTTTATCATAAATGGGTGCATTATCAAATGCTTTTTCCACATCTATTGATGTGATCATGTGATTTTTGTCTTTGCTTTTGTTTATGTGATGTATTATGTTTATTGATTTGTGAATATTTTACCATCCTTCCATCCCTGAGATGAATCCCACTTGGTCACAATGTATGATATTTATAATGTATTGCTGGATGCGGTTTGCCAATATTTTGTTGAGGATTTTAGCATCTATATTCATCAGCGATATTAGCCTGAAGTTTTCTTTCTTTGTTGTGTCTGTATGTGGTTTTGGGACTAGGATGATGCTGGCTTCATGAAAAGAGTTTGGGAGTCTTCCATCATTTTGGATTTTTTGGAATAGTCTGTGAAGGATAGGGGTTAGTTCTTCCTTAAATGCTCTGTAGAATTCTCCTGTGAAACCATCTAGGCCAGAACTTTTGTGTGTCGGGAGTTTTTTGATTACTGTTTCAATTCCGTCTGCTGTTATTGGTTGGTTCAGGCTTTCTGCTTCTTCTTTATTGAGTTTTGGAAGATTATATTTTTCTAGAAATTTGTCCATTTCACCTAGGTTTTCATATTTCTTGGCATACAGTTCTTCGTAGTAGTTTCTTACAATCCTTTGTATTTCTGTGGTGTCAGTTGTAATCTCTCCTCTCTCATTGTGTTTGTTTGGGTCCTCTCTCTTTTTCTTTTCTTTTTTTTTTTTAAGATTTTATTTATTTATTTTAGAGAGAGGGGAAGGGAGGGAGACAGAGAGGGAGAGAAACAGCAATGTATGGTTGCCTCTCACATGGTCCCCACTGGGGACCCGGCCCGCAACCCAGGCATGTGCCCTGACGGGAAATCGAACCGGGACCCTCTGGTTCCCAGCCCACGCTCAATCCACTGAGCTACACCAGCCAGGGCTCTCTTTTTCTTGATGAGCCTGCTTAAAGGCTTGTCGATTTTGTTTATCTTTTCAAAGAACCAGTTCCTGGATTCATTGATCCTTAGAATTGTGCTTTTAGTCTCTATGTCATTCAATTTTGCTCTGATCTTGGTTATTTCCTTCCTTCTACTTGCTCTGGGCTGTCTTTGTTGTTGTTCCTCGAGTTCTTGTAAGCATAGGGATAAGTTGTTTGTTTGAAATGTTTCTATCTTTTATAGGTAGGTCTGTATTGCTATGAACTTCCCTCTAAGGACTGTCTTTGCTGTATCGCATAAGTTTTGGGTTGTTGTAAGTTCATTTTCATTTGTTTTGAGAAACTTTTTTATTTCTTCCATAATTTCATTCTTGACCCTTTCATTGATTAATAGCATGCTATTCAATCTCCATGATTTTGAGTGTTTGGGGTTTTTTCTTTGGGGTTGTTTTTTAATTTCAGTCCCTTGTGGTCAGAGAAAATACTTGATATGATTTCAATTTTCTTGAATTTGTTGAGGCTTGTTTTGTGTCCTATCACATGGTCTATCTTTGAAAATGTTCCATGTGCATTTGAAAAGAATGTCTATTTAGCTTCTTTGGGGTGAAAGGCTCTATATATATCAGTTAAGTCCATTTCTTCTAGGGTATTATTCAATGCCACAATATCTTTGCTGATATTTTGTTTGGAAGATCTGTCCATTTTTGTCAGTGGGGTGTTGAAGTCCCCTACTATAATTGTGTTGCTATCAATATCTTTCTTGAAGCCCTCCAATATTTTCTTTATGTATTTAGGTGCTCCTGTGTTGGGTGCGTATATATTTACAATGTTTATGTCTTCTTGGTGGATTCTTCCCTTGAGTATTATGAAGTGTCCTTCTGGATCTCTCTTTATTGCCCTTTTTTTGAAGTCTATTTTGTCTGATATGAGTATTGCTACCCCGGCTTTTTTTTCCTGTCCGTTTGCTTGGAAAATTTGTTTCCAGCCCTTCACTTTCAGTCTGTGTAGGTCTTTTGTCCTGAGTTGGGTCTCTTGTAGGCAGTATGTGTGGATCGTGCTTTCTTATCCATTCAGCTATTCTATGTCTTTTGATTGGAGCATTTACTCCATTTACATTTAAGGTTATTTTTTTTCATTTTTAAATAATTACTTTATTGTTGTTCAATTACAGTTATTTGCAATGTCTCCCCTCCCCTCCTCCCTAAGGTTATTATTGATAGGTACTTATTCATTGCCACTTTTTTTTTGTACCTGTGTTCCTCTCTCTCTCTCTCTCTTTCCCTTCCTTTCCTTAAATCAGTCCCTTTAGCATCTCTTGCAGAGCTGGTTTGGTGGAAGTGTATTCTTTTAGACTTCTTTTGTCTGGGAAGCTCCTTATTTGGCCATCTATCTTGACTGAGAGCCTTGCCAGGTAGAGTAGTCTTGGTTGCAGGCCTCTGGTTCTCATTACTTGGAATATTTTTTGCCATTCTCTTCTGGCTTAGAGTGTTTCCATTGAGAAGTCAGCTGCTAACCTCATCGGGGCTCCCTTGTATGTTACTTCCTGTTTGCCTCACTGCCTTTAAGATTCTCTCTTTATCTTGGAATTTTGCCATTTTAATTATGATGTGTCTTGAAGTGGGCCTGTTTGGGTTCCTTTTGATTGAGACTCTCTGTGTTTCTTGGATTTGTGTGACTTTTTCGCTCATCAGATTAGGGACATTTTCCATCATTACTTTTTCAAGCTGGTTTTCTATCCCTTGCTATTCTTCTTCTCCTTCTGGTATCTCTATTATATGAATATTATCGTGTTTCATGTTGTCCTGCATTTCCCTTAATACCTCTTCATTCTTTCAGAGTCTCTTTTCCTGTTCTTGCTCTTTTTGGGTGTTTTTTTCTACCTTGTCCTCCAGCTCGCTGATCCGATCTTCTGCTTCATCGAGCCTGCTTTTGATTCCTTCTGTTGTGTTCTTCAGTTCAGATATTGTATTCTTCATTTCCTCTTGGCCCTTTTGGATAGTTTCTATTTCCTTTTTCATGTTGACATAGTTTGCAGTAAATTCATTATAGTTTCCCTGTAGTTTCTGGTAATTTTTTGCAAGCTCATCAAGCTTCTCGAGCTTCTTGAGCCTCCTATAACCAATTCTTTGAAGTCAATATCTGATAGTTGGCTTGCCTCTGTTTCATTTATCATTCTTTATGGGGCTTCCTCCTTTCCTTTTATTTGAGGATTGTTTCTTTGTCTTCCCAGTGTTTGTGAGATTCTTCTTGCTAGCCTCTGTTTCTTAAATTGATCTGTCAAGTTCTCTGGAGTAGCAAAGTTAATTTTATGTCACTGTCTCTGTTTTTAGGGCTGACCCTTGTATGGGTCTAGCTCTGTTCTCTTCAGAGCCCCAGGTTTTAATGTCTCACCGGTCTTGATGAACGTGTCTTCTTTAACTCCTTGGTTGTCAGACTTCCACTCAGTTCAGTTTTCTGTCGGATCTAGCTTCCCCTGCCCTCTAAATTGCCTTCTTTCCTCGTTTCATTGTGCGAGGAGGCACGGTGTGTCCACCTACACCTCCATCTTGGCCAGAAGTCCAGTGATTATTTCTTTGAATATTTTCTTCACTCTTTTCTCTACTATACACACATTTGTGTGGTTAATGGTAGTCCACGTTTCTCTGAGGTTCTGCTCATTTCCCTTGCTTCTTTGTGCTCTCTGTTCTTCAGATTACATAATATCTACCAATAGGTCTTCAAGGTCACTGATTTCTTCTGCCATTTCAAATTTATTGTTGAGTTCCTCTAGTGATGTTTTCATGGCAGTTTCAGAATTAAGTTTTTTTCTAGTTTCCATCTCTTAACTTGATCTTTTAATGTCATTGTTCTTTATTTGGTGAGACATTGTTATCATACCTTCCATTACTTCTTTATGTATGGTTTTCCTCAGTATTTTTTAAAAAGATTTTATTTATTTATTTTTAGAGAGAGAGGAAAGGAGGGAGAAACAGAGGGAAAGAAACATGATATGCAAGAGAAACAGCAATCAGCTGCTTCTCTCAGGCCCCCAGCTGGGGACCTGGCCCACAACTCAGACATGTGCCCTGACTGGGAATCAAATCAGCAAACTTTTGGTCTGTAGGTTGGCACTCAGTCCACTAAGCCACACCAGCCAGGACTTGTTTAGTCTTTAAAGGTAATTATGTGATCATAAAAGACTATAAATGCATACTTCTTTCTTGTCGACTTGTTTAAAAAACAATTGCATAAAAGAATATGTAATAAAGCATAAATACATGTTACAAATAAATAGACCTTAAATATGCTAAGTGAAAGGTCTACATATTGTATAATTCTATATTTCTGAAAAATTCAAGATAAGCAAATATATATAGATTCATCAGCTAAATCTGACATTTAGGTCCTCTCACAGGCAATGCATGTTGCCTGATTTTTTCACTGTGTATAGGTTCCATCTTTCTATTTCTTTTTTTAACTATATTTTATTGATTATGCTGTTACAGTTGTCCCACTTTTCCCCCCTTCTTGTCCCCCACCCCCTTACCCC
>PVJI01016418.1:0-38324 GCA_004026765.1 Micronycteris hirsuta
CCTACCTCTCCTGACTGTTTCCCCACCACTGAAAACAGGTTAGGTATCCAGGCAACATAATCGTCAATGCTATCAACCTTACACATAAAAAAACCTGTTTCTGAACCTTATTATGATTCTTCTCTTGATTCTTCCCTTTTCTCCCTGATATCACTTCCTTCCCTAACTAACCAAGCCCCTGTACTACATCAGCCCAACTGACTTCTTTATCTTACCTTCTTACTCTTCAATCCTTCCTACCCTATACAAGGTCCTAAATCCTAAATTACTCTTTCTCTACACTTACAGCTGAGTTTTTGAGTACAACAGAAATGAAACCACTGAACAGACTGCTACAATTATCAAATCTCAGGTGGGCTCAAAAATCCTCTTAAGTCCTCTGGGAAATGAAAAAGATTCGATAACATATGGTTAATAGGACTGTCTACAAATTTATGGGTAATGGAGCAGAAAGTTAAGTGGGGTTCCTACCTGTGGCCTGTTTTTATTCCAACTAGAAGTCAAAATCATCTCTTTAAGTAACAGTCACTGAGCCAACAGTGGTATATGTACTTTATGACCCAGATTACTGAACACTGTTTATAATCTCACAGAAGCAGTTTACACACTCAGGAAAGCCAAAGAACTATTTAAATGAATACACCATACAATTTTGTCCTTCATTTCAACATCAGACAATTTTAAATTCTTTTTTTTAACCTCAGCTGAAGACATGCTTATTGATTTTAGAGAGAGCGGAAGGGAGGGACAGAGAGAGGGAGAGAAAAAGATCGACCTGAGAGAGAACTATTAATCAGCTGCCTCTCGTAGGTGCCCCAATCAAGGACTTTTCAGTATATACCCTGACCGGAAATCAAACCCATGACATTTTGGTCTACTGAACGATGTTCCAACCAACTGAGCCACACTGGCCAGGGCCACTTAAAATCATTTTTTAAAACTCAGAATGTTTTATGATGACAACAGATCTACCATTTATTGCTGACTTAATTTGCACCAGGTATTATGCTCAACGCTCTACAGTATTATCTCATTCATTCCTCAAAATGACCCTATGAGGCGGGTTTCTTAACACTTTTCGTACAGCTCACGAGCTTTCTCGTGTTTTGCGCACCATCTGTTAAGGACCGCATCATGAGATGATTTAATTAACGTGCAGTTTGCCCAATATCGTGCGGTCCCTGGCGTATGTCTTAGAGATTTCGACACGGTACGAAACGTGTTAAACATATTCTCACAATGAAGAGCCTTCCTTGGTGTGGAGAGGTTAAGTTCACCCAGCTGGTAAATGGCAGTCAGGCACTATCCCTGGCTAATCTGTCTCCAAAGGATTTAACCTGTTGGTCAGGTTCCCAAGTCAGGACAAAAGCCAATATAATCCACGATGCATCTGACTAAACAACAGCCATATTTTTTGGTCACTCCTTAGGAGTTAGATCTTTTAAATCTTACAATGTCCTCTCTTCAGACTTTAGATGACTGCTCTAATCACTAGGATCCATTTTCTTCAGAATTGTTAAGTAGTTACTACAGAATAAATACAAAGTCAACTGCTTTAAAGTTAAAAATTAAATAAAAGAAAAACATAAAAATTGACAAAGTAAAATGCCTACCAAGTATTTACTTGAGAAATTACTATAAAATTGAGCTAAAGAAAAAAAAAGAAATTCACTAAGTTGCATTACAGTTTTTCAATTATCCATTGCTGAAGGAGAGAAACAAAGAAAGCCTCAAAATTTAAATACCAGACTCAATGTGAACCATGAGCAAGTTTTTTTTTAAGTCAAAATAACCCTGAAATACGGCTTTGTTATTGGGGTTCTGACTGTCAAAACCCCGAAATGAAGAAGCATCCCCGCACTGTCTATCCATGGGTCAGACACGGCATCCGCAGGCTTTTATTCCATTCAGATGGTCGCATTTTAAGAAAAATCACACTGAGAAACTGGAATGCCTTCAATGGAGAACAACCAGATGGCAAAGGATCTGAAAACCATGGTATAGTCGATAAGGAACAGAAATTGAGAGAAATTATTGAGGGGAGGTCTTGTTGAGGAAGGGAGGCAGGAAGGTTACCCTTCAAATATCTGCAGAGTAGACACACAGATGAAAACTTAGCCTTATTCTGCATATCACAAAAGGTTAAAAGAAATGGGCCTTTCAAACAAAAAATTCCAACTACAAATTAATTACACTGAATGAAAACAGACCAGCCAACTAGCTGGTCAGAGTACTGTCAGTTACAGCTGGCACAGCCCAACTCAGGACCAGAAAAAGCACACCTCTGCCCCACTGCAGGTGCAGGCACAGCAATTTCCCTTGTCCCCACCCAAGCCTGTCTCAGAGAGGGCTGACACAGATGTCAACGAGTGGTCATCTGTGTATGAAACTGTAAAACCATCCGAATCACTTCATAAAATAAAACTATGCTCTTTTTTTCGGCCATTTTGAGATATTGCTCAGACACAAAGTATTCTCTGAACAAAATTTATTCAGAATCACTTCAATTTCATCTTTCATGGCTCAGAAAATATTTAAATCTCCTCAGCCTCGAAATTAAATTCAAGTACTTTTAGATTATATATTCCAAAGCAAAATATCAAGACTTCTAACATGTGATTGCTTTTTTGCTAAATTTAGCTATATTTTCCTCTCATGAGCATAATTAATAGAATACAGGAACAGACCTAAAATTAAGATAGGTTCTTAGTCTGGGATCCCCAAAGGCTATAAAGAGGCTATTTGAAATATAATCAATTTTTTTTAAAAAACCAAAAACATATATTTCCCCTATATTAATACACTAACAAAACCCAAAGATTTCTTTAATTTTTAACTAGAATTCTACAAACTCAACTCACTGTGGTTATAATTTCCTGCAGAGCAAAAACTGATTGACAAGTGGAAAGTAAATCACAACTCATCTTAAAAATGGAAAGTTACTGCTTTGAAAGGTACCTCAACAAAGGTTAGACAAGGGTGGGTGTGGGGAGAAGATAATAAAATAAAGAAAAAGAAGAGGAACACTGAACTAGATACTAAAAATTATCCTAATTTCATTGATGATAATATTACTAGCTTATCTTTAGAAACATTATCACATTTAATTCTGCTAACAACATTTTTGGACAGGCTGTATAAAAGAATACAGTAGACCCTTGAACAACACGGGTTTAAACTAAGAGGATTCACTTTCTTTTTTAATTCTTTTTTTTTTATCCTCACCTGAGGACATTTTTTTTCATTGCTTTTAGAGAAAGAGGAAGGGAGAAAGGAAGGGAAAGAGACAAACATTGATGCAGCACAGAAACATCAATTGGTCGGCTCCCCTAGGGCACCCCAGACCAGGGATCATACACACCCCTACTTGGACTTGAAACCACAACCCTTGGGCTACAGGATCATGCTCCAACCAGAGCCACAGGCACCAGGACAAGAGGATCTACTTTTTTTCAATAAATACTTGTACTATTTTTAACTGGCAATTTGGAATCAAGGATGCATTGGGCTGACCGTATACATTTTTCTACACCATTTTATGTAAAGGACTTAAGGCATCTGCAGATTTTGGTATCATAGGTGATGCTGGAACCTATCCCCAGCAAATACCAAAGGGTAACTGAGTTTTTGAAGAGTCAAAAGTTATACTCAGATTTTTTAACTGCAAAGGGGTTGGTATCCCTAACCCCTGCATTGTTCAAGGGTCAACTGTACTCTTTTACAAATGAGGAAGGAAACTGAGGCCCAGAGATATTAATTATCTTAAAAATCAGACAGCTAGAAACAGCAAAGCCAGGGTTCAAGCCTATGTTATGTCTATTTGGCCTAAATTGTGGAATTATACTGCCTCTGAATAACAACTACTATTCATTTAAGAATCAGGGTAAATTCATCTGGAATATAAGGAACTGATCCAAACTTGAAAGCACTGGCATATATCACATATGTGCAAATATGTGCAAAGACTTTAGACTATAAAATTTCTTATTAGTATCATTTATCAATCATTGTGTAACGAAAAGTCAAATTTATTGCCTTTTTCTCTGTTCCTATTCATTCCTAATTGGGACTCTTCCCTTAACACTATACTGACATTACTCCTCTTCAGGCCTCCAATATTCCATAACTTCTCAACTCCCAAATTCAATGGGTTATTTTCTTTTTTTTTTTTTTTAAGATTTTATTTATTTATTTTTAGACAGCAGGAGGGAGAAAGACAGAGAAACATCAATGTGTGGTAGCCTCTCATGCGCCCCCTACTGGGGACCTGGCCCACAATTCAATGGATGATTTTCATTCTAGCCCATCTTGATCTCAGGACAGACTAGACCCAACTGACCACTTTCTACAGCTTAATAGTTCCTCTCCTTCCTTGGACAACACTCTCTCCAAATTCCACTTCTTAGTTCCTTTCCCTCCTCAGTTTCTTTCAGCAACTGCACCCTCTCCTCTGCACAACCCACAAATGTATAGGTCCCCCTACATGCAACCTGGACATCTTTAAAAAATGCAATTTTCTAAGTGAATTTGTTCCCAATTCATATTTACACAAATCTTTGTGCATTTCAATTTTATGGAATCTTTAACCTTTATCCACAATACTTCACTAAACTACAAGTTCCATGAGGGTGGGGTATATTTGTTTTTGTGCCCCATAACATACAACAGACACTCGCTGTTTGATGAATAAATAAAAGCTACCTTTGGTGTAGCCTAAAACTAACAACTCATTGGAACATGTAGTGTAACTAAACTGATATTCTTTTTTCAAAAACAAAGTACCATATTTTGCCATGTATAATGCATACTTTTTGCCCAAGTTTTTGAGGGAAAAATAAGGATGCACTTATACATGGGTATAATAATCCCGTGTATAATGAGCACAAAACCGTGGCTGCTCATTATACACAGATGCACATTATACATGACAAAATACAGGATGTGGTAAGTCACAAAGTTTCTGGACCGAAGAATAGGTTGGGCTAGATGAGTAAATCCCTCCTACAGAGCAGATAAACCTGGTATAAGGTCTCATATGCCAACTGACTGTTGTGGCTCTGTCAGTATGGAGATGGTCTATTGGTTGGATGTCCTGAAATGAAGCAAGAGGCCACCAGTTTGATTCCCAGTCAGAACACATGCCTGGGTTTCAAGATGGGTCCCCACTCAGGCATGTGCATGAGGCAATCAGTCAATGTTTCTCTCTCACATCGATGTTTCTCTCCCTCTTTTCCCTCCCTCCCTTCTCTCTAAAAACAATAACAAAATAAAATTTAATGAGTCTAATAACTATTGTATGATGTCTTTAGCAAATTATCAGCTTTTCCCTGATTCCTTTTAAATCAACAAATCTTTTCCTTAATAAATTCAACCTGAGTGACTTCATTGTTGTTGAAAAGAACTGGGAAATACCTTTACTACCAAGAAGCATACCAAAGTTAGAGCTTTAATTTCAGGGTTAAATACACAAAGGATCAGAAGCCTATGGTGTGTAAAAAGAAAATTACCTAAAATTCATCACGCAACTCCTTTTTTCTATTTAGAATCATAAAATCTTAGAAATGGAAAGAAACATGAAGGTTTTATTTACCTTCTTATCCAACCAACAGTCCTTTCTTCAGACTCCTTGATATTTTTAAATCTCTGCCCAATTACTCAATCCTCTTATGTTCTCATTACCTTTAAAAAGTAAATCTGTTTGTATTTTTTTAGGCAGATGACTGAACATAGCACACATAAGGCTTTAAAAGGGTAGGTAGAAGCTAATGCATAAATATACTGGAGATTTTTTCTTTTCAACTTCTCAACTACTGGTAAAATAATGTTCAAAATCTTAAACTATGTGAAAGATAAAAAGTACATCAAGATCACTTCCAAACTCAATACAACAGTACCAATTTGATACCCTCTGGCGTGTGTATTAACAGAATCAATGTAATGATGTAGGAACTGTGTTTGACTCAGCAATAAACTTGCTAGAAAAAACAATCTCATTCTCCATGGACCTGGGATAGGTCCAATCAGGGCACCTTCGATCCCTAGCAGACAATCTTGGCTTAAACTCCCTAAAACAAGACTCATCTCTCAGTGTCCAAGGTCCCTTTCACACGGTAACTCTCCCCACAGAACATGTCATTAATGAGAGGCATAACATTTCTGTAAGGGATGGTACATGATATGGAATCACTTATTCATAGAATTTAGTGTAAAGAGTATTCAACTAATCCAAAAGAAAAGTTTGTAGTAATTTAATAAGAGTGACATTGAAATTCTACACTGAAAAGCATCTAAAACTTTGTTTTCTCCAAATCAGTTACAACCTTTGATGTATACTGTACCTTCATTAGAGAAACGATGCCATTTGTAATGGTTCAAATCCTACTTCAAATGTCAGACTAATTCGGAACGTTTTAGAGCCTAAAACCCACAGGTAAAGCATTTAGGTTATAATCAGTTATGCAGAAGGATAATGGTTGCTCCTCATATATGATATTTCTAAGTTCCCTAAACAAATCGCCTCATAAATTCGAAGAGAATACACTATAACAGCTACAAGCTTTCTGTGCAAGACTGGTACTTTGTCTTCGTTTGCACTCAAAGTCTTCACAAATAGACTTTTCCCAGGTTCCTCTCACCTTCTCATTTCCCTGTACTCTCTCCCTTTACGCCCTATGGGGGCGGGAAAAAAAAACAAAACTTAGTCTGGTCCCTATTAAGTCACTAAAAATCTTTCCTCTTGTACAAGGAAAACAAAATATAGTTTGCAAAGACAACCTGTACATCTTATGTGCAACAAATAAATAGCGGCAAGCAGATGACACACTCCACATCAAACCCAGACCCATTTTGGTGAATTCCCTCCAGGGCCCAAATATGTGTATTATGCAACAGCCACCATTCCAGATTTTAATCCCTGGCTGTGATGCAGTGATAAAAAATAAGTACAAAGGCCATGAGTATAATCCATTAGATATTTAAGAACTTACAAGCTAAATTAAAACGAAAATCACCAAATTCTCAGGAACCTTGACAAATGACAAACTGTGTAACAGTTCAGAAGCATAAACAACTTTTCAGTCCCGGAGCCTTTTAGTAACCTGTCCCGGCGGCCCCAACTCCCGAAAAAATGCTCACACGTACGCCTTTCAACTGAGGTTTTGAAAGGAACCCCCAAAGGGGGAAAAGGGCGGGCATCAGGTGGTGATCCTAAAATCCACTCCTTGTAAGATTCCCAAACCAATTTCTAGAAGCTGAAAAGCGAGTACGATGCTTCATCATTTCTCCCAAAGGGCAATAAAGGGGGCAAATGTATGCCAGATCCCTGAGCCGTGAACAATCCCACGTTCACCTAGCCATCTCCTGGGGCAGAGGCCTCGAAAAACTGTATAATGGAAAGCTCAAAATTAGAACAAAATTGCAGTGAGCTGCCTTCTGGAAGTGAACCTCTACGATATCTACTCCAAAAGTAGCTGAAGGTCTGCGAGGTGCTCAGAGCATCTTCGGAGGCCACCTCCGCGGGTGAACCCGCGCCTAAAAGCTTAAGTTCTACACCTGGCCAGGTCGGCGCTCACCCAGCCACGGAATCGCCGCCGGCGGAAAGGCTGCGGGTGGGGAGCCGCGGAGGGGAGGAGAATCAGCAAGCCCAGCCGGGAGAAGGAACGCTTGCGAGGCGAGCGAAGGAAGGAGAAGGAGGCATTCCCTCACACAAAATGGTGGCGCCTACGCGGAGGCGTGCGCACCTGGGGCGCGCCACACGCCCCTCCGGGGACCCGGCTGGCCGCCGGCAGCTGGACGCGCGTCCCCGGCCGAGGCGGCCGGCGTGGGCCTGCGCCGCGGCCAAGGCCGCAGCCGAAGGCTGGCGTCGCCGCCCCGGGGGGCGCGGGGCTGGGGCCCGCGGGGCCTGCCTCCGCCTCAGCCCGCGGCCCCCCGCCGGGGACGGGCGGCAGACTCACCTCGGACGTGCCCGCGGGGCCCGGGAGAGGAGGCGGAGCCGCGGGAATGAATGGAGCCGGTGCCTGCTCACTGGCGACCCCCAGGCGGTCCGGGCCGCGCCGCTCGCGGCTAGCAGGGCGGATGCGACCGCCTCCCCTTCGCTCCAGACGCCCGGCTCCCGGTCGGCGGGTCGGCCGCAGCCCACCGAGCCCTCCGCCGGCGTGACGCACTCGCGCCGCAGCGCCTCGAGCCTTCGCAGCGGCGCCGCGCCGCGCCCCCCGCGAATCCCCCCGCCCGCCCGCGCCGTGCGGCCCCTCCTCGGCGCCTGGGACGCCACCCTGCCTCCCTCCGGGTCTGGCCGCCGGGCAGGTGTGGGCTCCGCCAACCGGGGGCCGCCGGACGGCCCCCGCCTCGCCACCGCCGCCCCCTCTCCGCCCCGGCAGCCGTCACAAGGCACGGCGCGACGCCCCAGCCCAGGGTACTGGCTCAGTATTAAAGAGTGACCTTGGCTTAGATACAGAAATAGGTGCGGGTAAGCTGCAGGGACTACGACGCTGAATTTGCGTATCCCTCTTAATACCAACATTCGCAGAATCCCGTTTGCACACCCCGGCCCGGCGCGACCCCTCTGTAAATTTACCCAAGGTGGGCGAAACCATCCCGGCCCCGGGACAGGGATGCGGAGGGGCCGGCAGAGCACCGCGGGCCTCCGCCCTGCCACCTCCTTCCTAAACCCACGGCCACCTAGGAAGATGCGAGGGAAGGGAAGTCCAGCGCCTCGTTCAAAATCCGGGCAAGCTCGAGAGCCTGGACTTCCATCTTGATATAACAAGAACCCACCAAATCCCTGTGTTCACCTTTTCTCTTCCAGAATCTAGTACAAGCGAACTAACCCTGACCCAGAAGGACGCCGGCTCCACCCTCCTTTCCTCCTCTTTCTCTCCCAACTCTGTTCATCCGCCTTAGTATCCAGGGCCCTTTGCTGATTATATGCCCACGGACAGAAGATAAGCTCTGAAGTATTTAAAGCACGGTAGATTTCTCAAAAGTAATGCATATCATGGTTTAAATTATGTTTCATGAATGTATTGAGGAAGAGTATTGTATGTAAGAAACATTTTTTATAGTGCATAAACTCTGGAAAATAAAGTAAATTGAAATTGCTTCTTTCTTTTCACGGAAATATTTAGCAATCACAATAACAATCCTTCACGAATTTACTTCAAAGAATACTGGTTGAGAGAGGTTTATTAGACTCAGGTTTTAAAAAAAAATTGGCTTTTTTTATCTCTAGTTGCTCATAAGAGCAATTGTTATTGTTTAATTTGTAATATTAGTGGAAACCTTAATGTTATACATTAAACATTTACCATTAACAGTGAACTAACTAGACCTAATTAAGCAGGAATTTTTAATATAGTTGGGTTTTATCTAAGCGAACCTTGAAGGGAGGGAGGGATAGGGGAACTCAAGAGTTAAAGATTTTTGCTTCAGTAATAGTTGACAGGCTTAAGTGATTATTGTCTGCAGAAAGCTGTTATTCCTGGAACTAGAGTGCGTGACCAGTGACTCCAGAGGTCACAAGGAGATTCAACCGTGGAGATGGTATGTGAGCCATTGTGTTCCAGGGAGGGAACATCTGCCACTCAGGTAAAGAATTATTGATCGACAGATAAAGAAGTACAGTGGTACCTCCATACTCGTCATTAATTCATTCCGGAACTTGTGCAGAGTGCCAAAACTGGAGTATGGAACAATGAAGCACTTTCTCTTGCAGGGCAGCATTGCGACTCATGCGAGTTCTAGCAAGTGCAACTGTCCCAAGCTAGCACCATCCAAATGCAAGAAGTACAGGGTTTGATGAGTTCTGAGGCAGAGAGTACTGAGGTATGACCGTACTAGGAAAATCCCAGCCTGACTGCAGCTCTTATCCAATTAGCCTTTTTTCCAAACCCCTTACCTAACCTTTCCTTCTCCCTATAAGAACATCAGCTTGAGATGAAATGTTAAGACGGTTTTTGAGGGTACATAACCCTCAAAATCTTCTTGGATTGCCAGCATCTAAATAAAGCACCCATAAAAATTCAATCCTTATCTCTACTGACTGATTCTGGTAGTAACAGGTGGCGTGAACAGCAACTTTTCTGTTTTCAAAGGGAAGGAAGGAAGGGAGAGAGGGAGGGAGGGAGGAAATTTAGTTATATTTCTAGAGCTGTATGTAGGTAGGAGTCCCCAGGGTAATCCCAAATAATTTCTACTGTGGGAAGATGTGGGGGGGTTTTTTGGGTTTTTTGTTTTCTTGTTTGTGTTTGGCTGTGAGATACTACAGGGGTTGAAGCCTTAGGCATTAGTGTAAAGCTAATCGATGGAACTTGCCTATAATGTCTGAAATGCATGAGCTGATTGGCTTTTACCTATTGTTTTAGTCCTTGGGTACTTGTGCCTGGGAAGCCTGTCTCCCATTTGTCTGGCCACTCTGTTAGAAATCAGAACTCCACCCACACAACTAAGAGAGGGGCCAATGACCCCTATCCAGGCAGTTAAACCCAGGTCTCTTCCTGTGGCAAGGATCCTACTGAAGTGCTATCTTCTACCTATGTGAGGAGTGTCCCAAGAGAACACTCTGGCTTCATTCTCTTTTCTCTACTTGCAACATGATGTGGCTTTACATGTTTAAGGAAGGAAAACCATTTATTTCCCTTTTTGTCTGAGATACATTACATCTTGTATGTTCACCCATACTCTAGGGATCCATGAGCTCTTCATGGGCAAAGAACTAAAAAAAAGTATGAGATTAACACATACTGTAAATCACTACCAAAATATTTTGAAACATGCTTTGAGCCTTTTGTCTGAAAAGTTTTGTCTTAAAAATAAAAAACCAAAGTGAGAGGCAACAAGCTTTTATTTGAAATCAAAGAATAGCTACTCCAGAAGCACTGATTCAAGAGAAATCCAAATAGCGTTTTGATTTATGGGGTGAGGACAAAGCCTTTTTTATGAGAAAAGGAAGGGAAATAATTACGTGAATAGAGGGAATTTCTATTGGTGCTAATAAGTTACTGATTCTAAAAAATGACTTTTAATTATCAGACCTCATAGTCAGAAGGTCTTCTTTCCTATTATCTGCAAACAAGTTGTTTGAGATACAGTGTTGCTTTAGGTTCATTCCAAAGGTTATTTTGCCCAGTTCAAATATTCCATAGGTTCAAGGAGCAAGAGGTGCAAAGCAGTTCCTCTGGAATGGCTGCCTCTGCTCCATTTTAAAATGGCTCCATTTCTGTCAGTTTTTCACAGAGTAAAGGAGTATTACTTTGTTTTTTGTTGTTGCATGTGCTTGTTTTAATTATTATGTTAACTTATAAGTAGAGAGAAACATGTTAAGAATTCTCATTGCATTTTTAGCATTATGTGCTACAACATGTATTTTGAAGATTGCAGGTACAAATAACCCAGAAAAGAGACCTTAAATTGCAACAGAAAAAAGGAATTCCTAATGGCTAAATAATGGCTTTTTTGACTGCTAACAAATTGTCAGGCACTTTACTAACTTCTTTCTGGAGATTAACTCATTGAATCCTTATAACCATCCTTTGAGGTACATACCAGTGTTACCCCCGTTTTCCTAAGAGGAGATTAAGGCACACAGAGAAACTAATTAACTTGCCCATAGTCACACAAGGAATAATTCTGGCAGTTTGACTCAAGACCATACAGCCATAACCAGTATTCTGTCCCACCTCTCGTGGGTATAAAATTGAGTGTCATATGATTGAATTTTGCTTTGGAAGTCCTACAACATACCAAATACTCAGTGACTTCCCGTTGCCATGATTTCTTATGCCTATATCATTTTCTTGGACTTAAAGAATTAACCCAAGAAAGAAAACTTGTAAAACTTCCTCTGATATGTATTTAGCAAAATTATGTTAGTGTTTGAAAACCAAAAAGAAAACTTTTCACATCTTTTAGGGGTCATTGCTCTCCAAGCGGTTTTGTTCTTGTTGTTGTTTGGTTTTGGAGCACAATTTTATGAGTATTTATTTAGTGAATGGAAGAAATACGTTTCCTTAGAAAGGATTCATCACCATCTTTAACCTTCCATTAGACTTAAATGGGTAGAACTAGGATCCAATAAATTTAGGATATGTTTTAAATTCATAAAATCACAATGAGAAAGTTTTAATGACTGTGGCAACCCAGGTACTTCTAGATCTGAACTATTAGCCAATTAGTTAATTAATTAGCTAATAATATCAGCTGTAGCAATGGGGAAGTGAGAAAGCATTCTTTTTCACTTGCCCTAGAAGAAAAGGGACTCCATATCCTAGAATCCTTTATTTCTTCCTCTAGTATATAAAATATGTCACAGGAATGCTTTTGGGATTAAAAGTAATATTGGTGGGGTTTTCTAAATCAAACATATTACCATCTGCAGATTTCAAATTCCTGAGTGATACTATGTGCTTTAAAAACAAAGCACCTGAAGAAGAAGAGAAATCACAGGTTTGAGAAGCCAGGTTACATTTGTTTCTCCTGCTTTGGTTTGGCTTCATATGAAGTGGAAGTTTAAGGACATAGTACTTGGTAAGTTTAGTTTTTGTTTAAGAAAAATAACATGGCATTTTTTAATATTACTAATGAAAAATTGCATACATATTATACATCCACAGCAGATACTGCACTTTGCCTCGTCAATATCCATTCCATCCTTTTCTTTGACAGACCCAGTTTGGTTCAGGGTGGCAACATGCCTGACTAACACTGTTTCCTCCAGGCTCCTCTTGCAGATGGGATGGCCATATGATCATTTTGGCCAATGAGATGTAAGTAAAGATTATTCAATATGGCTTCCAAGAAAGTTTTTGTTTTTCTGATTTAAAAAGACATACAAACTTGGCTATCCCTTTGCCTTTTGCCATTTGTACTCATTCTTCTTTCTTCCTGGAAAGGGAGAAAGCTTGGGATCAGCCATCTTGTAACCATGAGCTGGTGACGAGAGTGAAATCGATGTATGCAGTGTGCCAGAGCCAGAACCTGGGCAGCGATGACTTTCTGGAGCTGCCTACCAATCCACACTGCCTGCGTCTAGTCCTCTAGAGCTGTTTTGCTAACAAATTTAATCCTAACGAAAATTCTAAGTTAAAAACTGTCTCCTTGAGATAGCTACAAAATAAGAACACTTGTTTTCTTGTATATACACTTGTATCTATACTATACAAATAATATTCTTTGAGTTTGCTGCTGTCTGAAGTAACTGCACTTTGCAGAAATTATTGCTCTCTGTGACTTGTCTCCTAGTATTTGGTGAAGAAAACACACAAGTTCCTGATTATGAAAAGAATATCTTATATTTATTCATGTAGTATATTTGATAGTACGCATTTCACATATCACCTCAGTAAGCCCCAGATGTCACTGTGAAAAAGGATGGCAAGTCGCTACTGCAGTCTGGGAACAAGTGACTGACCAAAGTTATCACTGTAACTGGCACATAAAGGATACACAGAAAAGTATAATTCTATTTTTCATTTT
The DNA here is from genome assembly GCA_004026765.1 of Micronycteris hirsuta. NCBI lineage: Eukaryota > Metazoa > Chordata > Mammalia > Chiroptera > Phyllostomidae > Micronycteris > Micronycteris hirsuta. Next base: position 13,468 of record PVJI01016418.1, read on the forward strand.
CAATGAAAAGCAAATAGAAGAATCAGGACATGGAGAGGCATTCTAAAATTAGAATAAATAGTATATACCTTATGAAAAGCAACCTGCTAAGACATACAAAAAATAATGAAAATGTGACTATGTTACCCACAATACTACTCCTGAAAATTTTCTGGAGGAAACATTTAGGAAGAAGAAAAAAGTTATGTGTGTGAAAATGTCACTGAAGCATTTTTTTTTTTTATGAAAGCCCAAACAGCCCTGGCTGTTGTACCTCAGTTGGTTGGAGCATTATCCTGCAGCAGTTCCCCATCAGGGCACATGCTTGGGTTGTGGATGTGATCCCCAGGCGGGAAGCCTATAAGAGGCAACTGATTAATGTTTCTCTCTCTCTCTCTTTCTCTCCCTCAAAATATATAAAGCCCATGAATGTCTAAATAAATAGGTATATTATTATTAATCAAAGAAATACAAAATTTTTGTCTATCTTATTGCAGGCAATCAGAGGTATTAGTCTTAAATGCTAATAGCAACTGGCAAGGCATATTGAAACAGCTACACACTCTATAATAGGTTGGCCAGCAAAATGGGGCACCCAGCTAGAAGCAGCGTGTCAAGATCATTGTGTCACTGTTGTTAGATTAGATTTATTAAACACTTATGTGCCAGACATGGTACTAAATATTTTACTTAAGTTGCCTTGTTTAATCTTCACAGCATACATTTGAGGTACTTGCTATGTCATCATTACAAATGTTACAGATGGAGAGAGAGACCCACGTTAAGAGGCTCTCTTTCCTGCCCTGGCGTTTGTCTCGCTCACTAGACACAAATTCAAGTGAGAGACAAACACATATAGTGGAAATGAAATAGCAAGCTTATTATTTATGAAATACGTACAAGCACAAAGCTGCAAGCAGGCACCCAGCCAGTCTAAATGCCCCTCATATACAGGAAAGAAAGTTGTCATTGAGTTTGTTAGCAAGTTAGTGAGTTTGTTCTACACACTTGAGCTGAGGCTACAAATGGGTACTGAGCTAATCTAAGAACACCAACTATTGGGATTCAGGGGTTATATACCTCAGCTGGCTCCTAGGTTTCCCCTTTGAAATCTTGGGAATAATGTACAGCTACAAAGGCTTTTTTTCTGTTAATAAAGGTTCTTTGTCTTGGTGAAATTGTTACAGAGGCCCCCTTTCCCAGCGTAGGCCCCCCTCTTCCTCCTGTGCAGTTCCCGCTTGTGATGTTCAGAACACCCGACAATCTGAGTGAGATTGCTACAGAAGCCCCTTTCCCCAGCACAGGCTCAAGGCCTCTACCCTCCTCCTGCGCTATTTTGCTTGCAGTGCTCAGAACACCCGGCAATCTTACAAAACCAGGCTCAAGACAGCTGAGTTAATTGGTGAGACATTTTCCTTTTGCTTCTGGCCTTCTGTATTAAATTCTTTGCTAGACTGTAATGGTGAGGACCCTGCCTTTATTTCCCCCTGGCTGCTCGTTCCTGGCTGCTACCTAAAACAAACACGAGGAAACTGAGATTTAAAGAGGTGAAGAAATTGACCCAAGGTGATGGAGCAGGAATTTCACCATTGTTTTTGAATTACTCTAGACTTTAGACAGACTTTACTGCTTCTCAATTAGTATATATACAGCTTCTAGAAAATATTTATATTAACACCCTCCCACCCAATATTTATGTTTATGTATTAACTTAGCATACATCTTGTGAAAGGTCTGTGATGCCGCTCACGATGCTAAGTAGACCCTGTGATGGGATAATGTGATGGCTGGGACAGGCAGAGACAACAGGAAATGTGGATGTAGACTCTAGAACAGTGACTTCCTGGCAAAACTGAGAAGGCAACTAGGGCTTTTCAGCAGCATGTGGAGTGTCAAGCAATGAGGCTAGAGAACCTGGAGAAACAGGCAGGACCTGTTTCTAAAAGTTATTCTTTTAGAAAGTACTGGTCAGCCATGGTAAGGAGTATGGACTCAATCGCAAAGGCAATGGGGAAGCATTTAAGGAGGTTACATTTCCGAGTGACATGACCACATTTGCAAATTTTCTCAGGCTGCCATGTGGGAAGTGAATTGAAGAAAATAAGACTGGAAACACCAAGCCAATTATGGAACTGGTTAATTAATCTAGGTGGGAGATGACAATCTGGTCTAGAGGTCACAGTGAGGATGAAGAGAAGTGAACGGACTCTAAAGCTCAAAGGTGGGAAGTAGAGTTGACCGGATTTGGCCAAACGTGTGATGTCGTGGAGAAGACAAGACTGCCAGGTTTCTGGCTTGAACCACGGGGCACATGGTAGTGCTGCTGGCTGAAACAGGAATCACTATAGAATGAGGATTGGGGAGTTAAAATCAAGTTGGAAGGGACAAATTCCAGCCCTGGCTGGTGTGGCTCAGTGGATTAAGTGCTGTCCTGAGAACCAAAAGGTAGCAGGTTTGATTCCCAGTCAGGGCACATGCCTGAGTTGTGGGCCAGGTCCCCAGTTGGGGGCAAGCTAGAGGCAACTGATTGATGTATCTCTCGTACTTCGATGTTTCGCTCCCTCTTTTTCTCCCTCCCTTCTCCCTCTATAAAAAGAAATAAAATCTTAGAAAGAAAATATCATAAATTCCATTTTGGCTATGTTGAATTTTATGTACTGTGAAACATCTAAACGGGGACATCTAAAATAGTGAGGTCTTTACAAACTGAAGTTCAAGGAAGCTATCCAGACTGAAGGTATAGATAGAGAGTCATCAGCACAAGGGTGGAAATTGAAGTCATGGAATGAGTGAGTTTGTTTACAGAGAATGAGGGAAAAAAGCACAGGCACAGCCAAAATGTAATAGGGACCATAAGAAAATCCTGCCTGGGAAGCAGAAACACGGCCAGAAAGGGGGAGGGTGGTGCGCGGTACGGCGTCACAGAAGACAGGAGAAGGAGGAGTTGTCATCAGTGCAGTAAACGCTCCCTTCGGAATTGATCCGAAGGAACGAGTAAGGATGGGCACATAGATTTGCCTGCAAGATTATTTCAGTATTGTTTGTAATGGGGAAATATTGGTGGTAGAGAGAGGGCAGGGAAGCCCAACAATAGAATTACATAAATATTGGTACATCCATACAATAGAATGTTCTATAGTCTTTAAATCACATTTCTGAGAAATATTTAATGACATGGGGAAATGTTTACTAGAAAGACATCTGTTTAAAAACTACGATCCCACTTTTGCTTTAAAAATTATGCTTAATAATACAATACATTCAGAGAATATATAGACTATAAGGATATACATGGAAATGTTACCACCAAAAGTTGGAAAATAGATTAGAAAGGGGTAAAACTGGGTTGTAGGACAACTGGATAGTAATTTTGTGGTTTTTTATATTTTTCTCATTTCCCATGATAAGCATGCAGTTTTCATAATAAAAAAATGAATGGGTTTTGGTTAAGAAATTTATGGCATATAACCCCTAATATGACATAATATAATAATTATTATATTTATAGGAAGTAGGTAACAGGGGAGAAATATGTGTGCTAGAACATTAAATTATAACATTATAATACTTGTTAGAATCAGGTCAAGAACTGGTAGAAGAACCATCAAAGCTAAACAAAGCCATAAACGAATTAAGCAACCACCACAGTAGGAGAAAGTGCCGAGCTCAATTCTGATTTGTGCAGTGGAGAATGGGTGTTTTAAAAGTAGATTGAGGGGAGTAGGGATGAGGAACAAGAGGAGGAGACTTGAGCAGAGTTAGAAAAGTGAGAAGTTACAAAGAGCAGGCAAGAGGGTTGGTTAATGTCTACTAACTGCAGTTTATCCAAGTCAGGTTTCGGCCTTCCCACAGAGGCTGGAGACAGGGTCCCTATTCTTCAAAGGAGTGGCTTTCAGGTGTTTGAGAAAGACACTTCTGGGTTGTAGGAGATACATACACATTTCAAAGGGACAGAGGAAAGATTTATAATTGTAAGTTTGTTTTTCTTTTTTTTAAATAAATGCTTTAAGAAAGGGAGGTCAATAGCCGTTGGTCTGGTGGTGGCGGGAACAAATGGCAGTTAACGTTGGCAGCCCTGAGCTTTGCCAGATAGGAACATCAGGAGGTTAGGTCATCCCAGGGCCTTGGGTTTCTAGAAGCCATGCTAGAGTTTTGCCAAGTCTCCTAGGGAAGGGGTTTGGATGGAGTTATTCGTGCCTAGAGTTTCTGCAGTCCTCAGAACCAGCATGTCCAAGTTCAAAAAATGCAAATGGATCCAGGAGATTCTGAGTAGTTCCTCTTTCTGCACGGGGTAAAGACCTCTGCCTCTTCAGTCTCGTAACTGAAGAGTCCCTGTACTTTAATCCTAGCAGAGTCACTTCATGGATGAAGGGAGGTCCTGTACCACAATGCCATGTTGTCCTTGTCACATGGTCTCCACACACAGCTGGGCCTTGCACAAGGCCACCCACCAGGTGGGGCATGAGAAAGGCCTGAGATCCTGCCTGGGCTCTGTGTACCAAGTCACGCACCATACCTCTAGGCTACATCTGCCAGAGGGAGGAGCATATTTTTCTAATTTGTCTATTTGAAGGAGTACCTTTTTAACCAAAGTGTCCTTCTACACTGAGATGTCCTAACTATATTAGGTGAGGGATCTTTGACATGGAAAAGCACATCCAAGATAATTTGAGATCCACTCTTTATGAGGTCCTATAACAAGATAGAACTCATTTTAAACGAAAACTGTATATAGTGCTTACATTTGTGTTTGCTAAAGATAGAGAGGCATTATAATCACACACACATACCCCTATTCACCCTCCTACCCACCAGTCTAATGCCCCCACTGCCAGCTTTATCTACTGATAGAAAAATATTACAAAGCAGAAGACAGCAATGTTGCCCATTGGCTTTCTTCATGTCAGCATAGTTAGCTGAACAAGGGATTTGACTAACAGCTAAAGTCTGTCCTGCAGATGATGCTAGAACTAAAAATGTTTTCAAAATAAAAATATGCATATAGAAGCAACAGATGTTGTATTCAAGAAAACATAAAGTCCATCAGTAGATAAGTGGATAAAAAGCTGTGGTAAGTGGATAAAAAGCTGTGGTATGTTCACACAATGGAATGCTACGCAGCTATAAAAAAGAAGGAAATCTTATCTTTTGCAACAGCATGAATGGACCTGGAAATTATTATGCTAAGTGAAATAAGCCAGTAAGAGAAAGTCCAATACCATATGATCTCACTTATATGTGGAATTTAATGAGCAAAATACACTGATAAACAAAAATAGAAACAGAGGCATGGATATATGGGGCAGATTGAGGGCTGTCAGAGGGGAGGGGAGACGAGGGGCAGGATGAAAGAAGGGGAAGGGAGTAGCGAAAGAACATATACGCAGAACCCATAGACACAGACGAGCGTGTGGTGAGGGCCAGAGAGAAGGTACAGGGGCTTGGTGGAGGTGGACAAATGGAAGGCAGGGATGGGGACATCTGTAATAGTATCAACAATAAAAATAAAGTTAAAAAATAAAAATATATTTATATTTTATTCCCCCAATAAAATAGTGATGGAAAGAGACATGACTTGAGATGAACACACAATGCAATATACAGATGATGTATTATAGACTTGTACACCTGGAACTATATAATTTTATTCATCAATGTAAACCCAATAAATTCAATTTTAAAAAAAGAGAAGGAACATAAAGCAAAGACTCCTTTACTTCACCTTCAAAACCAAAAATCAAGCAAACAAAATCCTGTGAAACTCTGAATACTCCAGCTCCACTAGGATAACTAGATTTTAAAAAAAATATGTCAAGCAAAACACTTGATTTCTTTTATAATGAAAAAGAGCAAAAAAGTGATGAACTTTCAATCCACACAAAGGCACATCCGGCTTTGAAAGGCATGTCCTGCCAAGGCTTAGAAGAGAGACAGTCTTCTGCTTCCTCCACATCAAGGCTGAAACAATGCACAATGAATCTCAATTTTTCAGCCTGGCCTTGGCTTGAAAATGCTACAGTGGAATTGATTAGAGCCGGGTGGGGGAGGGGTTGGAGCTCGGCCTTCAGTGTGGCTCAGGCTCCCTGTGTTCACCCTACTGCAGTGCTTCTCCAGCTTCAGAGTTTAAAAAAAAGAAAATGCAAAGTCCTGACTCTCTTCCCTCTAAAGATTAAATCCAGGAGATCTAGAATGGGACCAGAGAATCTGCATTTTAAATCGGCACCAAAGGTACTATCTTTAGCAAAACTCTAGATAAACGGTGAGATTATTAACGAACACAACAGAGAAACTAAGGTGAGACAAGGAGTGTCATACATCTATGGCAAAATGAAGGGATTTAAACTTCTGAATTTTAAATTTTGTATTAAGGTATAGCATTTGCAAGAAAGTTTATAAGGTTTCTAAAAGTAATCGTACAGTTCAATGAGTTTTTAATGATTGGACACCTAGGTGACTACCACCCAAATCAAGATATGGATGGCATATTTCGTCATCAGGTGTGGCTCAGTGGGTTGGGTGGCATCCTGCAACAGGAAAGGTCACCGGTTCGATTCCCAGGCAGGGCACATGCCTGGGTTTCGGGCCAGGTTCCTGGTTGGGGGAGTGTGAAAAGCAACCAATTGATGTTTCTCTCCCTCTCTTTCTCCCTCCCTTCCCCTCTCACTAAACATAAATAAATGAAATCTTTTTAAAAAAGATATGGAACTTTTCCAAAACACGAGGAGGCTCCCTCATTCGTCCTCCCTGTCAATACCTCTCCCCAGAGACAATGGTTATTATGACAAAAGACTTTGTAGATTTGCCTGTTTTTGAATTTCCTGTGAATGGAATCACATCGTATAAACTCTTTTTGGGTCTGGCCTCTTCTGCTTAATGTTATGTGTGTGAGACTCACCATGTTTTCAAGTATAGAAGTAGCTTCCTTTTTATTTGTGTAGTATCCCATCGTATAAAAATCCCTTGATTTATTTGCCCCCTCTCCTATTGATGGACACCAATCATTTCACGATTCTTCGGCATTTCCATATGGATTTTAGGATCAACTCGTCCATTTCTGAAAAAAAAAAAGCAGTTAGTTGGATTCTTGACAGTGACTACATTGAGTTAGTAGGTTGATTTGGGAGGTATTACCATCCATCTTAATATTAAGTCTTCCAATATTTAAATACTGTATGTCTTTTCATTTATTTATATCTTTACATTTTTAAAACAATGTGCTATGGTTTTCATTGTACAAGTCTTGCACTTCCTTAGTTAAATTTATTCCTGTTTTATGCTCTCTGATGCTATTGTGTATGAAGTTGTTTTCTTAATTTTCATGTTCATTGCTAGTGTATAAAATACAATTGATTTTTGTACCTTCTCTCATATCCTGCTACTTTAATTAACTTGTTTATCAATTCTAATCATTGTAATGGATTCTTTAGTATGTTCTAGGTACAAGATCACATCATCTGCAAATAAAATTAGTTTCACTTCCTCCTTTCCAATCTTGATTCTTTTTCCTTGCCTAACTGCACTGGCCAGAACCTTCAGTACAATGTTGAATAGATGTAATGAGATCAGATATTTTTGTCTTATTCCTGATCTTAGGGGGAAAGTTTTCAGTTTTTTACTACTAAGTATGATTACAGCTGTGGGGTTTTTATGAATGCCCTTTATCAGGCTGAGGAAGTTCCCTTATATTCTATTTGGTTGAGTGTTTTTTATCGTAAAAGAATGTCAAATTTTTTTCTTTGTCTATTCAGATAATCCTGTGGTTTTGCTTTATTCTATTAATATGGTGTATTACACTGATCAACTTTCATATGTTGAACCAACCTTGCATTCATGGGACAAATCCCACTTATGTAATCCTTTATATATGATGCTAGATTCGGTTTTCCAGTATTTGCAGAGAATTTTTCACCTATGTTCATAAGATATATTGGTCTACTGTTTTCTTTTCTTGCAATGTCTTTGTCTGGCTTTGTTACCAGAGTAATTCTGAACCCACAGAATGAGTTAGGAAGTTTTCTCACTTTTTTGGGGGAGTGTGCCAGAGTTTGAAACAGATTAGCTTTAGTTCTTAAATGTTTGGTAGAATTCGCAGTGAAGCTATTTGTGCCTGGGCTTTTTTAGGGGGAGGAGGGGCGGGGAGTAGTTTTTGTTTACTAATTCAGTCTCTCGTTAGCAGTCTATTTATACTTTCTATTTTGTGTTTTGATAGTTTGTGTGTTTTTAGGAATTTGTCCATTTCACCTCCATTATCTAATTTGTTGGCCTATACTTGGTCCTAGTCTTCCCTTATAATCTTTCTGATTTCTGTGAGGTAATGACCTCCTTTTACTCTTTTTTTTTTTTAAAGTTCTAAACAGGGTTCCCAAATCAGAAGACGCCTGCTTCTTTCTTTCTTTTTTAAAGATTTTATTTATTTACAGAGAAAGGAGAAGGGAGGGAGAAAGAGCAATGTATGGTTGCCTCTCACATGGTCCTCACTGGGGACCTGGCCCGCAACCCAGGCATGTGCCCCAATTGGGAATCGAACCGGGACCCTCTGGTTCCTAGCTTGCATTCAATCCACTGAGTTACACCATCCGGGCTCCTTTTACTCTTGATTTTAGTAATCTGAGGTTTCTCTCTTTTTGTCATGGTCAGTCTAGCTAAAGGCTCATCAGTTTTGTTGATCTTTTCAAAGAACCAATTTTAGGCTTTGTTTTTTATTTTCTATTATTTTTCTCTTCTGTATTCCATTTATTTTTCACTCTAATATTTATTATTTATTTCATTCTTTACACTTTGTGTTTAGTGTGCTCTTCTTTTTCTGATTTCTTGGAGTGCAAGTTTAGGTTATTGATTACAGATCTTTCTTCTTTTTGAATGTGGCCATTAACAATTTCCCTCCTAGCATTATTTTTGTATGTCCCATATGTTTTGCTATGTTGTATTTCTGTTTTTATTCACTCAAAAGTATTTTCAAATTTATGTTGAGATTTCTTCTTTGACCAATTGGTTATTTAGGAATATATTGTTTAATTTTCACAAATTTGTGAATTTTAAAAATTTCTTTCGAAATTTAAAAATTTTATTCCATTGTCATCAAAGAACATACCTTGTATAATTTAAAACCTTTTAAATTTACTAAGACTTGTTCTATGGCCTAAAATGTAGTCCCTGGAGAATGTTCCATGTGCGATTAGGAGAATGTATGTGCCTTCTGCTATTGTCAGGCAGACAGTTCTATATATCTGTTGAAATCTATTTCCTTACTGGTTTTCTTTCTAGTTACTCTATTATTGGAAATTCAGTGTTTAAGTCCAACTATTATCATTGAATTGTCTATTTCTCCACTCATTTCTGTCAAGTTTGCTTCACTGTACTTTGGGACTCAGTTTTAGGTAAATATACATGTATATTTATTATATCTTCCTTACCCTTTTATCATTATAAAATGTCCCTGTGTACCCTAGTAACTTTCTTTGTGTTAAGGTCTACTCTGATTTAATACAGCCACCAGTTCTCTTTTGCTGTTTGCATGGCGTATCTTTTGCCATGCGTTTATTTTCAACTCATTTGTGTCTTTGCAGAACAGCATTTTTTTATATGCTTGTTGGCCGCTTGAATATCTTTTTTTGTGTCTCTTCAAGTCTTTACCTATTTTTTAACTTCCTCCTTTTGATTTGTAGTTCTTTATGTTCTGGATACAAGTTCTTCATAGGGTATATTATGGCAAGTGTCTTTTCTTAGTGTGTAGATTCTATTTTTACTCTTTTAATGGTGTTATGAATAGGAAATGAAATTCAATTTATCAAAGTTTTCTTTCATTTCTTTTCATTTTTCTTTTGTGTCCTGTTTAAGAAATCCTTGCTTACTTGGAGTGTTCTGGTTTTTTGCACAACATTATTACAGCAATGGCTGACTAATACATTAGATACTTCCAACTTGTTCTCCAAAGTGGTTGTACTAATGCTGAAGTCAGCAGCATTTTAGCATTCCATTACTCCACATTCCCACCTTGTCACACTTTTAATAAACATAAAATGTGTTATTACTGTGGGTTGAATGTGCATTTTCCTAATTACAATGAGATTAAGAATATTTTCATGTTTATTGGCCATTTGGATCTATGCTTCTGTTTACTGACTGCTCATTTCTGATAAATATTCTCCTATATGTTTGAAAGATGCCAGAACAAATTTTTTTAAAAAGCAAGGTGCAAAACAATGGACATAGAGATAAACACATGTGTCTGTGCTTAAATATATGTAATACACCTGTATCTACATGTTTCTATATGCCTAAGTGTATTTTTTGAAAAAAAATGTGAAGCAATGAAGGTGGAGGAATTATTTAAAAAACAATTATACATGAACTGTAAAAGCAAAATGACAAAATTCATTATAATTTATCAAACATATGAGGGAAATTTTTAAGTGGAAAAAAGTGAAATAAGCGCAAAGCTCTTGACATGAGGGTAAATGGTCGGCTGAGGTACTTAAACTTTGCTAGAATTCTGGTGGAAGTGAGGGGAACCCAGAGAGTCAGTCACAAGGCTAAAGGATATTAATTTCAAATGAATTCGTGTAAAGTATTTGAACTCCCTCTGGTAAAGGATTTCAAAGGAAATGCCCTTGAGGCATAAATCAATGGACTAGATCAGTAATATTGACACTTGAACTTTGGGTGTGTGCCGGGGTCCCGCCTCAGCAGGACTCCAGGTCCCTGAAGGATGGATGGTAGGGGCGAAGGGGAAATGGATCCAGACACCGTCAGTGGAGTCCGGAGAGCAAGGGAATGAATCCAGACACCCTCTCTCTGGAGTGCTGGAGGACAGCCGGGCCTCTTTGCTCTGACTGACACCCCGTGAGAATTTCTTTTTATTTTTATAGGGTTTTTTTTTACAGTCAACAACAGATGGATGTTATAAATCGTCAAGGGCTGACACATGAGCAAAAGACACAGAACATTTCAATTTTTACAAATGATTGTTTTTATCAATCAAATGACTAAGAATAATATTAGTACTAACTATTTTAGGCACTAATAATTGGCTAGACATATATATTTTTTCTTAGGTCCTAGATAAATCTAAATTAGTAATTAAAAATATATGTAAAGGTAGGTCTTGTGCTTAGGAAATTTAAGAGAGAGAGATGTCATGTAAGTCAAAGTATTCCTAACCCAGGAATAGCTGCCTTTGAGGTGTATTTCTAGGCACAGTTGGTCTTATCTACAACTCTCTGAAGTATAAATCCTAACTAACGTTCATGGTTTTTCACTAAATTTCCTAGCTATTAAAATATTTTCTCTTCCTATATCTCTGGTTCAATAAACATTCTTGCTCAAGATAAAGAAGTGATAAATTTTGAGTTTCAGAGAGAATTGTTTATTTTAAGCAATGGCTTCTTCCAGTAATTAGCAAACTATTTTTCTTTCAGCGTTCAGGTGGCTGACTTGCTGAATGGCTAATTCTTCTCCTTAACGCTTTCATGTGTGGGGAACAGCCATGATAATCAGGAGCCTTAGTTGTAAGTGCAGGTCAGTGAGAATTGCTAATTCTCAGCAGCGCAACCAAAGTATATAAGCCATAGGCTAGACTTGCGAAGAACTGCCCAAAAGTCGCCTTCCGCTGTGCAGAGGCGTCCTACCCATTCTGACTGTGCCAAGAAATGGGTGTGGGCTGATTCTTCACAAATCAGCATTCATGGACTGGGTGTGGGCTGACCCGCAACAGGTTTGCCAGCATCACCTGAGGAGCTTTTAAAATGAGGCCTAGGCTCCATCTCAGACCAAGTGAACCAAAATATCTGAAAGTGGCTCTGGGAACTGTATTTTTGCTTAAATGAAAATATAATTGACAGATAATAGTAGATTAGTTTCAGGTATACAACATAATGGTTCAATATTTGTATGTATTGAGAAATGATCACCTCAGTAACTCTAGTTAACATCCATCAACATTCATAGTTACAATTTTTTTCTGATGAAAACTTTTAAGATCTACTCTCTTAGCAACTTTCAATGTATGCTACAAGGGGAAAAAATTCCTCCGGAGATTATTACTGGCAGACAAGCATGAAATCCCATAAAGTAGATGTTGATATGGAGAACATTAAGTTTAGAACAATACCTTTTATTTTTTGGTGTGCAGTTATTATGATCAGTTTTTTTTAATGTAAATGTAATGAAATTAGGAAAAAGTTGTAGATGTATGATAAGTGACATCAACAGAGAAAAAAGGAAAATTTAGCTTTAAATGGTTTGTATCTCAAAATATTCTTTTGAATGATTTTCATTCAAAGAGCATTTGTTAGAATCTATGACATGCAAAGCCTTGTACTAAAATTGTGAAATTATTTTTAATAGCTAGAGAAATGGCTCTTACCCTCAAAGATGTTACAGCCCAGTTGGGAGACACAAATAACTAGTTGTAGCACAAGGCAGAACGAGATGCCACGCATGAAGGAACACAGTGCCATGGGAACCTGAGAAGGCACCTGGCGAGACTGGGAATGGGGAAGCTTTTAAAGAGAATCCAGGATTTGAAGTCAGCCTTAGAGGATGAGCCTTAGAGGATGAACTTCTCCCAGCAGTTGGAGAAGTTGGGGTTGGGGGCAGATTCAGGTTTGGCAAGAGAAGGAGCAAAGCCTTGGAGCAAAAGTGCACGTAATTAATTTTCTCCTGGATTGCTGCAACGACCTCCTAATTGATCTGCAGCCTGTACCCACCCCCACCCTCCTGCAGCCCAGGCCTCTGGCTGCCTACCTCTCACCCCACACTTCCACCACGGTTGTCTTATTTTCATAGAACACTGGGCATTTCATTAAGATTTTAATATTTATTAACCTGTATGTGCAGAATATTCCCTACAATTTTATGAGATTTTTGGAGACTTTTATATTACAAAATCAATGTATGCTTTTGCGTCAGATTCAAACAATACTGGGGAGTATAAAATAGGTAGTGAAGGACCCACCCTCTGCCTCTAATCCAGACCCCAACGGTGAGCATTATTAATAGTGGGGGTTGATACCCATTCCGTTTCTCCATCTCTGTCTCTCTGTCTTTGTTTCTCTCCATATGTAGTACATATGCATATATATACATATATCTGTGTTTATACATACCATATGTATGAGTATAGTAAACTAAGCAATTATTTTTATATATATGATATATTTATAGAGAATCTAGCTCACGTCTCTAAATAAAGTGTTTATCTACACATGCACATATATGTTTGTATGCATGTGGGCATGTGTGTTTACTTTCAAATGTGTGTAGATTTTTTAATTCAAAAATCAAGTGCTCTTTTGCTGACTTCCCATCATGTATTGGGTTAAGTCCAAGCTCTTGGCATGTTGTCCCAAGTCTTATGTGGTCAGGCCACTGCCTGCCTCCATCGTCTGTCTTGTCAGTCCCTCTGGCCACTTTTCAGAAGGATCTACAGTGAGGGAGCAAAGGGAGGAGTGCTACTCCTGAGCACATGCTTCAAACCTGGGATTCTTTCAGCAATTATTTTCAAGATTAATATATGGGCATGACTTGTATGGTGATAAAAAGACCTTAGGGGAAGCAGGGTGAAAGCAAGACAGTGAACATGCAGAAAGGAAGTCAGTGCCTGTGATATGTCCTCCCTACCCCACTCCCAAGAGACAAAGCCCTCCTCATCCCAGACTGACACCCCATGTTGGGACTTGGCCTTAACACTGCTGCAGTCACACTGAAGGCTTTATAAACTGCTCATAGTTCCTCTCCCGAGGCCAGCTGTTTCACATCTCTGTGCTTTTACATATAATATTTTCATTCCCCAAGCTGGGATGTTCTTTTTTTAAAAGATTTTATTTATTTATTTTTAGAGAGGAGAGGGGAGGGAGAAAGGGAGAGAAACATCAATGTGTGGTTGCCTCTCACACCCCCCCTACTGGGGTCCTGGCTCACAACCCAGGCATGTGGCCTGACTGGAAATCCAACTGGTGACCCTCTGGTTCACAGGCCGGCAATCAGTCCACAGAGCCACACCAGCCCAGACTCTCATGCTCTTAACCGCAACGGTCTGCTAGGCAAACCCAAGTCATCTTTTAAAACTCAGCACATGCAAGGTTGTTTTTCTATATACAGTGATTTGAAATAGGCTGCCACAGGATAAAACAATCAAACCATGTACACCACGGATGTGATTAACCTTCTGGAGGAGAAAAACAAGCAATTGTGTATAAATGGATGACCGAAGAATTTGGAAACTCTATGATTAAAAAAAAAAGGAGAAAGTGGTGTTGGGTAATTTCAGGGAGAAAAATGGAAATAATAAATACAAACACAATTAACTGTATTTGCCTTGTTCACAATAATATCATGTGAAGAGAACGATCTGGTAAACCCAGGAAGCAGTACGGAGGGGCAGGGAAGGTGTCCAGAGACACAAGCTGACAGATATATGTCATTAATTTTCACTGATGATTATCAGTCCTGCACACGAATCAATTACAATTTACATTCTAGTGGTAGAAATTCAGATGGTTTCCAATAGCTTGCCATTGTAAACCCTGCTCAGTGGGCACCCTCGTCCGTGTCTCCTGTGTTCATAATTTTGGTTTATTTCCTAGGGTATATGTTCAGGAGTAGATTATTGAATCATAATGGGTGAGCCTTGTCAGTTTTACTACACAAGGCCAAATTGTTCTTCAAAGGGTTGTGTCCATATATGCGGCCACCACCAATGCGATAACATCCTAGTTCTACATTCTCACCTACACTTGGTATTGTCAATTTTAAATGTTTCTCAGTTGGATGCAATGGACATGCTGTCTCATTATTGCTCTACGCACTTCTCTGATTACTACTGAGATTGCATATCTTTTTACACTTATTAAACGCTTGGGTCTCCTGTTCATATCCTTTGCCCATTTTTCTATTGAGTTATTTTTATCTTATTTATTGTTCTTCAGTGTGTGTGTTTTGATTATATTCTCCTGGTTCACACCTTGTATTTTTACACAAAACATATAACCTCTCTGTATCTCAATTTCTTTATCTAGAAAATGAAGATAGTATCATTAAACAAGTGAATATATGTAATATATTTACAACAGTGTTTAGCATATAGGTAGCACAATATAAATATTTACTATTATCTTGATGCAAAGAAGTTTTAATTATTTTTATAGTGCCTTTAAATGAATAGAAATTTTTAGTTTTAATGTCTAAATTTTTAAATCCTTTCCTACTAGTGTGAGCTTTTTGTGCCAACACTGGCTTTTTATACTTGAGCTAGGCTTTGCTCATTCTGTGAGTGTCTTTACAATTGGAAAGTTCCCCACTAAGGACTCTGGAACCCAGTCTAGTTGGGAGAATAAGGAGAACACTGAAATCATTGCCTGTGGGTTCTCAAGGATGACGGTTGCTTTTCTAGATATTATCATGGATACCAAAAATACGCTTAAGTTCACTCAATTAACTCTATAAAACAAGACTTCTTATTATGGCATCTTATTGAGCATATATTAGTGGTTCTTGTAGGTATTTTAATTTTAAATTTTTAGTGATTTTTACTCATTTTCTTTCCTATGGTTACTTATTTTTCAAATTCTAGGGTTTTTTTTTAAACATATATTCCAGGATTATTCTTCTTTCACTCTCATGAAATGTACTAGGTCCCAACAAACACGTGAATGTTTTAGCAAAGACAGTGTCTGTTCAGTGAATAGAGCTGCCCCGCTGTTCTGTGAGAGAAAACCTTACACATCGCATTAGCAGACTATTGTAGTCAGCTTGCAATGTCATTCACAGTGATTAAAATCACTTCCAGGCCCCTCTGGGATCAATTATTCCCTTCTGCTCTATTGAAGACATTCTAGTACTTGTTGGGAAAGTTTCGTGGCTACAAAAGCAGTAGCCGTCACTTTTCAGTGAAGATGCTGGCCAATACAGAGCTGCTCTGTCCGCTCTCTGGAGATCAAGATGGGCTACACGCCACAAACCTGAACTTCACAGGGCAGCTTAGATAGCTAAAGTAAACTCTGGAACAGCGCCAAAGCCTCTTCCTGGAGAAAAGTCGGCTTTGCCCAGATATTCCCAGGACTCCCTTCCGTGGAGTCAGGAACTCCTTTTCTGAAGTTCCTAAGAAAATATTTAAGAAGTTTTACACCATTCAATTTGTGTCAGGAATCTAGTCTAAAGAAGAGATAGTCAGGGAAAATCACCCATAGTTCTTCTTTTTGGTCATGAAATTTTTACTCTAAGACAATATCATTTGGAAACTACTTGAAGTGGAAGGAGGACATTCAGAACTTCAGTTTCTTCAAGGAGACGATATACTCCTTTCTTTCCAATAGTGAGAGCCATATAACAGAAAACATGTCCCTTGTTTCCCTGCCAGGAATCTCAACGCCCAGTTTAAATGTCAGTCATGTTAATGATCATCGTTAGCACACATGCGTTCTATTTCTCCCATGCCACTGATAGACTCCTGTTTTCCTGGTTTACTCCTTACATCTCAGATGTCTGTCTCCAGCCCAGATCACTCTCCAGAGATTCAGAATTGACTGTCTTCTCAACATCTCAATTTAAATTCCCACAAGAATCTGAAACTCAAAATGTCTAAAACCACACTTAACTGCCCACCTAAGAAAAAAAACAAATCCCAGCAACCCCAAAGAATGTTAACCCCATCCATCCAATGGCCCAAGTCGGAAATCTTAGTCGTCCTCTATTCTCTTTTTCTCGCCCTCTGTATCTGTCAGGCTATGCCAGGCTTTACTGCGACTTAGCTAACAACCCCCAACTCACAATGGCTTAATGTAGCAGAAGTTTATTGTTCACTCTGACCACTGAGTAGAGCTGGGATTCTGCTCCACTTTGTTACACTGACGCTAAGTCCCAGGCTGATAGAGCAGCCACTATCTGGAACATTTTTGGTCACCACAGCAGAGGGTAAAGAGCTCTGAAAGTATCATCCTGGCGACTGGATGTACATCACTTCCGCTAGAGCTTACAACTTGGCCCCACCGCCCAACCACTGGAGGCCAGGAAGCACGACCTCACCATGTGCTCAGAAAACAGAGTAGAAAAATTACTAAGCAGCATTAATAACTACCGTGCTGTCATAGGACAGATTCCCCAGAAGCAGACGCTGAGATGAGGATTCATGTGAAACTAGTTAACTAGGAAGTGCCACAAGGGAAAAAACAGTAAGGGGAGGTAAAGAGATACAGGGAAAAGAAGAAAGCAAAGCAAGTACTCAATATCAAACAAAATCCCATGGAGAGCAATTTAGGCTCCACTCCACGAGGCTTCTGGAGACAGTCATACCTCAGAGCAGTCTGTACCAGGGCAAGGAGGCTTAAGTAGTTCTACTTCTGCACCAGGAGTCATTTGCTAGGGTTCTCCCCAGGGCGTTGCAAATCCCAGGTGCTTCTGGTTCTCCTTGCATGCGGGGGCTGTTTGAAGTGAAAACACAACATGAAAATGGTAAAGGGATCCAGAAGCATAGAGGTGGAGCTTTGACATCTGCCCATCCACTGCCCTCCCAGTTAGTAAGTCACAGCATTCCACTAGTTCTGTCTCCCAAGCATTTCCAAAACTGTCCCAGTTCTCTCTACCACTCCCACAGGTACCCCTTGAGTCCGCCAGCCTTGATCTTCTACAGTATTGCAATCAGGACCCTGAACTGCAGTCTTGACATATCTAATCTAGTCTTCACACAATAGCCAGATTGTCCTATTTGATTCAAGTGACCTTTGCCTGGTGACAGCTCAAATTTGTCATGCCTCCTTTCTAATCAAGGTACAATCTCCATTTTGCAGATGAGAAAACTGAGCCTCAGAGAAGTTAATTAACTTGCCAATGGTCATTCAGTTAGTAGCTGGTAGAGCCAGAATATGAATCTAGTATATATTAACTCCAAAATATTTCCCATTGTAGTTCATTGTTTCTGGATCATAATTAATCCATTCATTTTACCCCAATTACTTCCCAATTCTATAAGCTTCAAACTCAATTTGTTTAAAGCCAGATTTATCATCTTTTTTTTACCATCCTTCCCAAATGTCCTGCTCTTGAGTCCCCAATGTCAGTAATGGTCCTGACATCTTTTGGTATCACCCCTGACTATTCTTTCTCTTTCTTGTTTCTGTTCCTTTCTACAGTCATGTACTTCTGACTTCTGATGCCCATCGCTGCAGGTAGGGCTGGCTTCATGTGCTCCACGCTGCAGGGTACAGAGTACCTGACAAATACCCATATGTGGGAGGTCCTGGAACTGGGCCCAACAAGGGCTCATTAGCTGTGGATGTCATTCCAATGATATTCTGTGCCAAGACATGAGATCAGAATCCAGGGAACAAAGCCAGAATTGGCCAGTCAGTTTGCCAAGCTGGAAGTTCTTGGACACAGTTACAGGCAAAGGGAAAGAAGCCAATGGAGAGGGAGAGACTGGCTGACAATGTAAGTGAAAGAAACAGTAGTGGATGAGCAGGGTCCTGGGGAGGCAATGAAAGGATCACCAAATGGCTCTTTGGGAAATGGCTGACTCTGATGAGTGGGTCTTGAGAAGGGAGTTTATGCCTGGCACATAGTAGGTACTCAAACAATATTGAAAGGTCTTAATGAAAACATGTCCTCTATTCCCTGGAGGAACCCACTTTGAACTAATTCAGCTTAAAAAAAAAAACTTGGCTTTTATCTTCACATTTTGAAGTCATTATTTATACTGCTATTTCTTGAATTATCAATTTGAAACTGCTAACTTCCTATTAAGTAGATGTTGATGATTTAGTCTGTTATTACCACCTCCTACTTTCTTTCTCCTGCTGGATTAAAAAAAAAACCTAGATAAATCAATAGTCAATGTGTTATTATTGCTATGTAAATATTTAGTGAGGATCCTATTAATTATATATTGTATTACATACAAATTTTTATTTTCCTGGAATAATTTTTTAAATTCTGTTTTTTATATACCTATCTTCAATGTCTTCCCAAGTGATCCATTTGCTCTGTCAAATATTCTCAGGTTTTTTTCTCCCCCACAATGCTCAAGCATGTTAGATCATTCATTTCCTTTTTTTTTTTCCCTTGGAGACCTCCCTCCTGCCGCACTCCGCCCTCCTGTGGTCTGGGTGGGTTACTCTAAAGCCCTGTACACAGCTGTCGTCCTGCAAATTCCCTTCACTGTCAAACTATTTCTCTCCTGTTGAGTTTTCTTTTCCTGGATCCAGTGATTGCTTTTGAGTTTATATAGCATCTTTCTTTTTTAAATTAAATGTATTGAGGTGAAGTTGGTTAATAAGATTATGAAAGTTCAAGGTTACAATTCTATAATTCATCATCTGTATAGTGCATCGTGTGCGTGATATTCTTTCCCTTGGTTTGCTCTCTGTATTTGCTGAGCACAGCTTCTAGTAGGCTGTGAAAAAGAAGACCCACTCACCCCAACTTGATTTATTGTTTGGCTAGGTAATTTTTGAGGCATTACTCCATTATCTTCTACTCTCTTGTGGTGTTGACAAGTCTTATGGCACTCTGATCCTCATTATAGTATATATAACTCATATTAATATAAAACATTATACTATATGTTTTATCTTTCTGAAAGCTTTTCAGATTGCCTCTCTATTCCTGGTGTTCTGAAATGGCAGGGATGTAGCTTCTAGTGGATGTTTTGCTATGCGTGATGAGGGCTCTTTCAGTCTGGGGCTCTGTGTCCTTCAGTTCGGGGAGATTTTCTTGCATTTCTCCTTGGGAAATTTTCTATCTTTCATTATCTGTTTTTTTTTTATGGTTTCTGATCTTCTGTATTGATGCTCTCTACCAGCAACTTTCAACCTTTTTCATCTAATGGTACACATAAATTAATTACTAAAATCCTACAGCACAACAAAAATATATTTTTCCCAATCTGACAAAATAGGTGTAATTTTGATTTATTCATATCAGGCAACTATTGTGTTGGTTGTCGTTGTTTCTTTTCATTTGGCAGTCTGAGGGAAAGAGGTCAGTGCCCCGACTAAATAGTCAGGTGTGGCACGTTTTAAAAATTCTTGCAGCTCACCGGGTGAAAATCACTGCTCTGTGGTCATGTAACCTCCCCCTTCTGTTTTATTTTCTATCTTTTTGACTTTTTGTTCCACTTGACTTGACTTTCTAACTCTTCCATTAATATATTTAATTCCAGCTTTCATATTTTATAATTTCCAAGCGTTCTTTGGGAGTCTGTTTACTTCTTCACAGTAGTCTGTCATTGTTTTACGGATGCAAATCTTCTCTTGTTTTTCCGAGTTGATTACTAATTGGTTGGCTTTGTTTTCTTCTGTCCTTGTTTGCTTCCACCGGGTTCCTTTCTTTCTGTTTGTTTTGTTCTATCTTTTCCTCATGGGGACTTCTTATCAAATGTTTGTTGTTTCCATTGTGCAATATGTAGCCAAATGTCATTTAAATATCTATATGAGTTGTGACCTGAAAAACAAGAAAAAATGAAAAGATACTGAATGATGAAGTTCAAAGAGAATTAATAAGAATGATATATGCGTGAGAAGAATCCTATGCAAAGTCATTAAAACAACTTTTGAGCTGTACAGAAAGATATTATGATGGGGGACCCCCAAAAAATGAAATTATCTTCTGGAGGGCGGGTCATCTAGGTGAGTGTTCTAGGAACTCACCTGTGTCAGTGTTCCAGCTGGCGTTGTTGTGAGAGGCTAAGTTTGGCTTCAGTGATTTTTTTTAAAGATGCTTTCAACATGTTTAACCATTCCATGATGGGTGATTTATGAGCACACCCGCCCACACTATGCTGAGTGTTCAGCAGTTTTTGACCAAAAATGGCATAACCCCCATGCCCCACCCTCCCTATTCACCTAGTCTCACCCTGAGTGACTTTTTTTTGTTTCCCAGATGAAAAATGTCCTCAAAGGGAAATGTTTCACCGATGTGGGAAGAGGTGAAACAAAAAAACAGCACAAGCACTAAAAGGCATCAAAATTGACGAGTTCAAAAATTGTTTTGAGCAGTGGAAAAATGTCTCAATAAGTGCATTGCATCAAATGCAAAGTACTTTGAAGGTTCTGAAGCTTAGACATATAAGAATAAATATGCTATTTTTTATAAACAAATTCTGGTTTTTTCTCCCCTGCCCCTGTACAATATCTTAAGAAAGGCAGAGAAACACAACATCTAAGCAAGGAACAAATAACAGGCTGTAACTTAAATGGTGGCAAAGTGAGGTCACAGATTCAAACCAGACAGAAGAATATCAGCGATATGTTAGCCCAAGACCATCTCCTTCAAGGTACAGAACCGTATTAAAAGGGCTTATGATATCTCATAGTGACCTAGGGAAAAAAAATCAAATCCTAAATTCCAGTTAAAAAAAAAAACTTTATGATTGATAAATACCCTTAATTGACTGAGATAAAATAAGAACCCCAGTTTGCTACGATGGTATAATCGTTTTATGGATATCTTTTGACCCTAGAAAGATTAAAATTAAGTATTTTTTTAGAAAAAGTAAATCTGACCCATAATATTAATATTCTTGTGTTAAGATAAAAAACTTAGTTTTCTAATGTTGTGTAACAAATTACCACAAACACAGTGGCTTAAAACAATGCACATTTATTGTCTCACAGTTCCTGAGGACCAGGAGTCCAGGCTGGGTCTTCTGCCCTGGCTTTCAAAGGTGTTCATCAAGGTGCTGGCCAGCTGTATTTTCATCTGGACGCTCAACTGAGGGAAAAAATCCACTTCCAGGCTCAGGTGGGTTGTTTGCAGAACTCATTTCCTTGCTGCTCTGTGACTGAGGACCGTGGTGTTTTGGTGGCTGTTAGTTGGAGGACCCCCTCAGGTTCTAGAGGCATCCACAGTTCCTCACTATGTGGACTTTATCTTAGTCCGTTTGGGCTGCATAACACACCACTATAGACCGGGTGGCGTATAAACAAAGACATTTCTTCCTCCTAGTACTGGAGGTCAGAGGTCGATCTCGGGGTGCCAGCATGTTGAGATTTGGTGAGGGCCCTCTTCCAGGTTTCAGACTGCTTCCTTGAGGTCAGTCATATCCTCACCTGTCAGAAAAAGGGCATGAGAGCTCTCTGGGGTCCCTTTTACAAGAGTACTAATTCCATTCATGAGGTCTCCACCCTCGTGACCTAATTACCTCCAAATGCCCCACCTCCTAATACCACTTAGAGGATCAGGATTTCAACTTATGAATTTGCAGTAGGCAATACAAACGTTCAGTCCACGGCAGGCTTCTCCAGCATGGCTGCTTATTTCATTGAGCCCATGTAGAGAACCTCTCCTGCCTTTTACATCAGAACATCACCACGGGAGTAACACTGGGGCTCACCTTAGGGGCCGGCTCCCACAAGGAGCGATTTGGATGTGTTTGGTGTTTAAAGTATTGGTAATGATAAGGAACTTGGCATGTTAAGAGCATTTAATAGGTTAGCTTTATAATTCCAATTTAAAAGGAGTAATTGATTTAGATTTGTGTCCTTCCTCACCCCCTGCACTCATACAGCCCCGATTCTGTATTTGGAGTGGGAAACAACTAAGGTCAAATGAAGTCAGAAGGGCGGGCCCCTGATCCAACGGAGTTAGTGTCCTTGTGAAAACAGACACCCTAGCCAAGCAAAGTCCACATGAGGCCATAGTAAGAGGGTGGCCACACACAAGCCAGGAAGAGAGCCGTCACCAGACACCAAGCTGACTGGACTTCCAGCCTCCAAAGGTGTGAGAACATACTTTCCTGTTGTTTAAGCCACCCAGCCACCCAGTCTATGATATTTTGACATGGCAATCCAAGGCACCTAAGACACGGCCCTTGGAATATGCTTTCTAAACCATGAGTAGTCATAAGTACCTGTCCAATGTATAGGTATATAATCATATGTCTGTGAAGGAGTTTAAAAATAGCTATCTGTTTATGATATGGGTGATTTTCATTTTTGTTGCTCATATTTCTGTATAATATGAACTCTTTATATTGTATATGTATTACACTGTGAAGTTTTTTCAAAGCAATTAAAAAGTCATATATCATATCTGCTAGATGGTTTGATCCTCAGAGCAGACCAGGAGGGACTCGTGGGTCCTGGAGGCACAGTGGTGGACCTTACTTACAGCAGAAGGCGTGTCCTGTGTGGACTGCACTTGACGTCTCCTGTTAATTAAAGCAAAAGAGTCTGTTGGGCAAATTTCCTGAAAGTCAGCTTAGAGGCGCCAGGATGCAAGTCGCAGGTGTGAGCTCTGCAAGGCTAGCAATAGCATCCGGCTTTGCTCATTGTTATATTCCCAGTAACTAGGACAGTGGCACATAGCAGCTAATATTAATTTGTTGAGTTTTTTTTTCCTTTTTAAAAAGCCCATAGTCCTTCTGGTTAAATATTAAAAGAGTAATAAATATTTGTTGAACGATCTAATGAATGACAAAAAGGCATCTCAGATATAAGGTGATTATACATTTTTTGAAATTTGAGAGTGAATATACCTACCACGAAGAATCAAGTCATGAGATGTTTGTCAGAAAAGTGAAGGCAGGTTGGGGGTGAAACACAGAGTTTGGCTATTCAATGCCTAGCTTTCTAGATTTCTGAGCTGCTGTCTCTTGCTCTTTTCAGTACTTTTTCTCAGTGTCAGAGGCCTGTTCTTATGAGGCCAGCACAATTGTTTGGAAGCCCTTAAATCGGAATTAATGAAGATCTGATTCTTTGGGACTTCAAGCCAATAGTCTTCAGATTTTGATATAATTTATGTGCTAGGGACCTCTTGTGGCAACTCTGTGTACTTCATTCCTCAGCACCTAGGAAACACACATATACGTCTGATTTGGGAATAAGTAAATGTTAAATGTTAAAAATGTAGAACTACAGATGGCCAGTAAACATCTAATTTTAATTTTTTAGTAATTTTTATTACTAGAGTAGTTTTCATATTGAAAGACAATAAAGACATTTAAAGGATGTGTGTGTTTAGTACCGAATTTTTAAAAGATTTTATTTATTTATTTTTAGGGAGGGGAAGGGAGGGAGAAAAGGAGAGGAACATCGAGGTGTGAGAAACACATGGATCTGTTGCCTCTCACACACCCACAGCTGGGGACCTGGCCTGCAACCCAGGCGCACGCCCTGACCAGCAGTCGAACCAGAGACTCTCAGCTTGCCACACGGGTCAGGTCGGGGCTGTTTAGTGCGGGACCTTAAAGATGGTTACACCCAACTTCAGGATGAGAGCAACAGGCACCCCTATAGGCTTGATGAGAGTGGGCATTGACACAACTATTAGTACAACCACTTTTTGGAGAGAAATTACACCTTAAAGTTGCTTTAAAATGTCCACATTTTCTGACTCATTAGTTCTACTTTTAGAAAATCCAACAGAAATGGTTGAAGATACAGATAAATTTTGCATATTAGGATTTTCATCAAGTTATATAGGAGAAAAAAGAAAATGTGCAAAAATAGGAAGATAGCCAAAGAAATGATGCTATTTCCATATAAAGAAATATTATTTAACATTTAAAATTGTCCTGGCTGGTGTGGCTCAGTGGGTTGAGTGCCAGCCTATGATCTGAAAGGTTGCTGGTTCGATTCCCAGTCAGGGCACGTGCCTGGGTTGCTGGGCCAGGTCCCCAGTTGGAGATGTGTAAGAGGCAACCAACTGATGTTTCTCTCCCTCTCTTTCTCCCTCCCTTCCCCTCTCTCTAGAAAATAAATAAATAAAATCATTAAAATTGTGTTTTCAAGTAATATTTATTGACATGGAAGAATGCTCATAATATAATGCTAAGAGAGTAAAGCAGTGTAATACATATCTATATACCTATATTTATTTATATACCCATGACAGTATGACAGATGAAAGAAAAAAGAAAGAAAAGAAAAGAATGAGAGAGAGAGAGA
>PVJI01016419.1:0-38333 GCA_004026765.1 Micronycteris hirsuta
AAAAAAAAAAAAATGCCGTTGTTGGATCCTTCCTGTTGGTCCTTTTAGAGATGCTTCCATCAGCACCTGTGTCCCTTGTCTTCTTCAGAATGCCTAAAGGCACGTGGCATTTCTGGTTTTTGTGTGGAAAAGTGAATCTTGGATCTAACCTGAACTCAGATTTCTGAGGTGGGAGGAAGGCACCAGGACTCCTTGGCTGAACCCACCCCCATATACACCTGGTTAGTGTTTTCACTGCCCCAGGCTTGAGAAGCAGTCCCCTGAGGGAAGGAGGGTGCGTTGTGTGGCTTTGAAGAAAGTAGATCACTGTCTTGTAAGAGGACCACTGTATTCCTGCATCAGCCCCCAGCTGCAGTTCACAGTGAACTCACTTGCAAATCTTTTTTTTTTTTTTTTTTAAGATTTTATTTATTTTAGAGAGAGGAGAAGGGAGGGAGACAGAGAGAGAGAGAAACAGCAATGCATGGTTGCCTCTCACGTGGCCCCCACTGGGGACCTGGCCCGCAACCCAGGCATGTGCCCTGACTGGGAACCGAACCAGGACCCTCTGGTTCCCAGCCCGTGCTCAATCCACTGAGCTACACCAGCCAGGGCATCACTTGCAAATCTTAAGTGTCATCTCTACTCTGGAACTGGGACTGGATGATCATGTAAAGGGTGAGGGAAATAAAAAGGTAAGTCTGAAGTGAGTTGATCCCTAAGGTGCAAGATGGCTGCTGGGAGCTGATGGTAATGAGGATGACTGAACTGGGGGCAGCCTGTGCTAAGGGTGTGGCTGTGTGGTGTGTGGTTTTTATTTGAAAAGAATTGGAATTTTGTGAAGAAAACAGAACAGGTGTTTATTGGTGTCCACATTCAAGCTGCTTTTTTATTGTTTTCAGACATTCTTGCAAAGCTGTCTTGTTTAACACCAAGCTGTATCTTTTGAAAATTGTAGACCTGTTTAACACTCTGTGAACATAGTTGTGAGTCACAGTATTGCTTTAAATCCCTTTCATGTGGGGTGCTGGTTATGTGCAGAGGATTGAGGAATGTACAGTTGATTTGTACACTGTAGCCACCCAGCCAGGAACGGGGGACTTATCACAAATTCAGTGTCTTAAATGTATTGAAAATAGACATTTTGATCATATAAAGACTCTGAAGGATAGATGTTGTTGGCAGCAGCCTCATTCATATCACTGTGTTGTAGTTTGATGACTGTCAACGTTGTTAATTAGTAAACAAGACTGGCCCCCAGCTGGTGTAGCTCAGTGGGTTGAGTGCCAGCCTGTGAACCAAATGGTTGCCAGTCCGATACCCAGTCAGGGCACATGCCTGGGTTGTGGGCCAGGTCCTCAGTAGGAGGCACATGAGAGGCAACCACACATTGATGTTTCTCTCTCTCTCTTTCTCCCACCCTTCCCCTCTCTCTAAAAATAAAAAAAAAAGAAAAGAAAACAAGACTGAAAATTACACTTTTTAAAAAGATTTTATTTATTTATTTTTAGAGAGAAGGAAAGAGAGAGAGAGAAACATCAATGTGTGGTTGCCTCTCAAGTAGCCCCCACTGGGGACAACCTGGCCTGCAACCCAGGCATGTGCCCTGACTGGGAATCGAACTGGCGACCCTTTGGTTCGCAGCCCACACTCAATCCACTGAGCTACACCAGCCAGGGCTGAAAATTACATTTTTGAAATACATGGTTTCTAAAGAATTAGTACTCACCTGAGAACATAAATTTGCTTTTCAAAATAAGTGGTAGCCTTTATTTGGCTGTCTTTTGTGAAAATGAGATTTACATATTAGATACATTACTGTAATCTATTATAACAAGATACAATATCTCAGATTTACCTTCTTGTTTTCAAAATGATTACCAGGACAGCCTCACTAGGGTTTTTTTAATTGATTATTATTGTTTTTTTTTAAACTAGAATTCTTTTTTTTAAAGATTTAATTTATTCATTCTTAGAGAGAGGGGAAAGGAGAGAGAAAGAGAGGGAGAAAAACAGCAATGTATGGTTGCCTCTCACATGGCCCTCACCGGGGACCTGGCCCGCAACCCAGGCATGTGCCCTGACTGGGAATCTAACCAGGACCCTCTGGCTCCTAGCCCATTCCCAATTCACTGAGCCACACTGGCCAGGGCGGTTATTTTTTTAAGAGAGAGAGAGAAAGTGGGGGAGAGAGAGTGAGAAACATCGATCTGTTGTTCCACTTATTTATGCATTCATTGGTTGCTTCTTGTATGTGCTCTGACCAGAGATTGAACCCGCAACATTGGCTTATTGGGCTGACGCTATAGCCAACTGAGCTGCCTGGGCCAGGGCCTAAGTAGGTTTAATTTGTGGGGTTTTTTTTTCAACTTTTGAATTTCTTTATTTGTTCTACTGTTCTCTGTTTTTTCATTTATTTTTTAAGCTGATTTAAAACCTTTTGAATTCCTCTAAACTGATCGTTGGAGAGGAAGGTGGTGTGTTTGTGGGTGACACCTCCAGGCAGTGCAGAGAGGAGCAGGTGCACACTGAGTTCCGGCTGCGCGCTGGACACTGATCACATGTGCAGCCTGGGGTGGACCTTTTACCCCAGGCTTTGGGCTGAGCCTACATCTGTCCTGGGTCCTCTCTGCTCTTCCCCTGAGCAGATGAGCATGTTTGTGCATGCAGGAGCACATGGATTGTGGGGAGGACAAAAAAATGGTTGAAGGTTTGGCTGCTGAGGTAGGTCTGGACCCATCTTGGTCAGAACTGGTGAAGGGTTGTGCTTAGATTTCTCAGTGGGCATCGTTAATGACAAATCTGATAAAATCTAGTTGTAGTGTTGGGAAGGATGGTCCACACTACACAGGTGGGCTCCACAGGGATAGCTCTAGGATCTCCTCGTTATAAACAGAGGTACCTGATGGTTGTAAGGACTGGTAGAAGTGGACCATGACCACAGAAAGCACCACATAAATAAAAGACAGCACCTCCCCTATGTCTCAGCAGAGGACGTGACTTATCTGATTGGGGATTTAGGAGGAAGGCTATGGTCTGGCTTTGGTGGGTCACTAAACCCCAGCTCACCTGTAGGACTCTTCGTTTCCCAGTTGTGCTCTGGGCCAGAGGGAAGTGACCGCTGCATGTGTTCTCTGTCCCTCCCCAAAGGTTTTTCCCTCGTTCCCTTCTTCCTGGATTGTTATTCTGTCCATAGTCCGCTGAGGTCGACTCACCTCCCCTGAGGTTTCCTCATGTTTTTAGATCAGTCTGATGTTGTCTTTTTCCATCCCCAAGAACTGAGCTTGAAGCTATCTATATTCTCAGTAGGGTGTTAATAACTGAGGAATGTGTCTGATGGATCTGAGAAAGAATTGTTTGAGAATATTCCAGAATTAGTGGTCCCCAATATATGTCTAAAGACTAAACAATATATCTCACTCTTTTTAAATGTACTGTTTTCAAATGTTATTGTGATGAATGACATACAACTTATTTGAATGTTACTCATTATGATAAGTTCACAATAGTGATTTGGGGGGAGGGCACATGGGGTCTTCAGAGGGGTCGGAAAGGTATTTATTAAGGCAGGTGGTGGTAAAAGGTATTTGTTTTAATGTGATTAATAACTTACACACATGTGTCAAAAGTACTTTACTGATGACATTCAGAATCTAATCAACCTGGAGTTCCTGAATACGTTATAGCTTGGATCAGATGTGTTTTCAGTGAAGGGCTTTACTGTGTGGTCCTGGGAAGCTTTTTGACTTAAAAATGGTTTTATATTGCCTGGCTGGTGTAGCTCAGTGGATTGAGCATGGGCTGGGAACCAGGGTGTCCCGGTTCGATTCCCAGTCAGGGCACATGCCTGGGTTGCAGGCCGGGTCCCCAGTGGGGGCCATGTGAGAGGCAACCACACATTGCTATTTCTCTCCCTCTCTTTCTCCTTCCCTTCCCCTCTCTCTAAAAATAAATAAATAAAATCTTTAAAAAAATGGCTTTATATTATCTGAGCCAATGAGACTTCTAAATGGAATGTTGGTGACTTTGACTGGCTTGTGATTAGTGTTTGTCTCAAATCACTTTGTTGAAAAATAGGCCAAAGTGTAGGACCTTTTGGGAGACGAGACACTGCTGTCTCAGTGTTGAGCTTTCCTGGGAAAAGGATGTAAGGTGTTGAGGGTGGACTTGGCTTGCAGACTGCGTCTAACACTCCTCTGGTCCCTGCTTACAGAGGAGAGGAGACGCAAAGAGAGGGAGGATCAGATGTACCGAGAGCGACTGCGCACCTTGTTTGTCATCGCCGTTGTCATGAGCCTGCTGAATGCACTCAGCACCAGCGGTGGCAACATTTCCTGGAATGACTTTGTCAACGAGATGCTGGCCAAGGGCGAGGTACAGCGGGTCCAGGTGGTGCCTGAGAGTGATGTGGTGGAAGTGTACCTGCACCCTGGAGCCGTGGTATTCGGGCGTCCTGTAAGTGATTGCGAGGGCACACGCTTGAAAATACCTTGAGACACATGTGTACCCCACCTTTCATTCAGTCTCTACCCACCCTCATTTTTTTTTAAACCTTCACCTGAGGACATGCTCATTGATTTTAGAGAGAAGGGAAGGGAGGGAGAGATGGAGAGAAATAGTGATATGAGAGAGAAACATCAATCGGTTGCCTACCATACACGTCCCAACCAGGGACCAAACCCACAACACATGCATGTGCCCTGACGAGGGATCAAACCCACAACCTTTCAGTCTCCAGGGTGACGTTCTTACCAACTAAGCTACATTGCCAGGGCCACCCTCATTTTTTGGTTGTCATATACCTTGAAGCTTTTTGAGTGGTAGCCCACTAAGATGATGCTTGAAATGGGGAGAGGCTGTGTTGTCTTCAGGTAGAAGCTAGTGGGGTCCACAGTTGTATCCCCCAGCCCCAGGAGAGAACCCCAGCATGGTCAGAACTGGAGAGTGGTGTCCTAGCCATAGAAGAGGTGGCAGACATTGCAGAGGGGTCAGGAGGGTGAGAGTTCATGCCAGGTAGGGAGTTGGGCATCAAAGGTGAGGAGAGAGCCCTGGCTGGTATGGCTCAGTGGATTGAGCACCAGCCTGCAAACGAAAAGGTCACTGGTTTGATTCCCAGTCAGGCCACATTGCCTGGGTTGCAGGCCAGGTCCCCATTATGGAGCACGTGAGAGGCAACCACACGTTGATGTTTTTCTCCC
This sequence comes from Micronycteris hirsuta, assembly GCA_004026765.1. Classification (NCBI taxonomy): domain Eukaryota; kingdom Metazoa; phylum Chordata; class Mammalia; order Chiroptera; family Phyllostomidae; genus Micronycteris; species Micronycteris hirsuta. The sequence continues at coordinate 5,178 of PVJI01016419.1, forward strand.
TCTTCCTCCCTCTCTTCCCCTTTCTCTAAAAATAAATAATTTTTTTAAAAACGATGGGGAGAGACATACCTATTGACAGTGGCCTAGTTGTCAGGCACTGCTAGAAAATGAGGTGGGCATATGGAAACTGGGCCCCAAAGCTTGACTGTGTGAAAACCCTGGGCAAAAATGAGTCACTCCCTCCAATCTCTGATTCCCTTCTCATTCTCCATTAACCACAGCGCCATAGTCAGGCCCAAGAAAGGTAGCATTGATACCAGAATATTTTCTTCTTTCTTTCATTCTGTACGATAAATTCTTTTTTAATTAAAGTATAGTTAACATACAATATTATATTAGTTTCGGGGCATGACATAGTGATTTGACATTTATGTATCTTACAAAGTGATCACCACAAAGAGTATAGTATCCATGTGTCACTGTATAAAGTTACTGTGTTATTATTGACTGTTTCCTATTCTGTACTTCACATCCCCATTACTTAGTTATGCTATAACTTCACCTTTGCCCATATCCTCCACTCCCCTGGCAACTATCAGGTTTTCTCTATTTATGAGTCTGTTTGTTTTGGTGGTTCATTTATTTAGTTTTTTAGATTCTATATTTAAGTGAAATGATAACAATATTTGTCTTTCTCTGACTTATTTTACTTAGCATAATTCCCTCTGTCTGTGTTACCACAAATGGCAAGGTTTCATTCCTTTTCATGGCTGGGTAATATCCTTGTGTGTGGACATGCAAGCACATATTCATTTCTTTATTCATTCATCTCTGATGAACACCCGTGTTGCTTCCATATCATGGCTGTTGTAAGTAATGCTGCAGTGAACATAGGGTTGCGTGTATCTTTTCCAATTAGTGTTTCATTTTCTTCAGATAAGTGCCCAGAAGTAGAATTGCAGGGTCCTCCTTTGTCTCCTGTTATAGCCCTTGTTTTAAAGTCTGTCTTGTCTGATAAAAGTATTGCTATCCCAGCTTTTTTTTTTTTTTCATAAAATATCTTTCTCCATCCATTTACTTTCAGTCTGTGTGTGTCTTTGTATCTGAAGTGAGTTTCACATAGGCAGCATATGTAAGAGTCTTGTTTTTTTTTTAAATCCATTCAGTCATTTTGTGTCTTTTGAAAGGAAAACTTAGTTCATTTACATTTAAAGTAATTATTGATGAATATATACTTATTGCAATTTTAATTGTTTTCATACTAAAGTATGAGTGGTCTATGACCTTCACTATATTTTCCTTTACTACTGAGATTTTTTTCTTTCATATATTTTCTTATTTCTAGTTTTGGCCTTTCCTTTTCCACTTACAGAATTCTCTTTAACATTTCTTATAACGCTGGTTTAGTGGCAGTGAACTTCTTTAGCTTTTGCTTGTCTTGGAAAATCTTGATCTCTGCTCCAATTCTGAATGATAACCTTACTGGGTAGGGTATTCTGGGTTGTATGAATTTCCTCTCATCATGTAGAATATATTGTGACACTCCCTTTGGCCTGCAAAGTCTTTTATTTATTATTCTTATTTCTTAGTGATTTTTGAGAGAGAAAAGAGCTGGGGGCAGAAAGAAAAACATCTATTTGTCATTCCACTTATTTATGCATTCATTGGTTGATTCTTGTATGTGCCCTGACTGGGGATTGAACCCAAGACCTTGGCAAATCAGTACAAGCCTCTAACCGATAGAGCTACATGGCCAGGACCGGCCTGCAAAGTTTCTGTTGAAAAATCAGCTGTTAGTCTTCTGGGCAGTCCCTTGTATGGAAGTATTTGTTTTTTTTTTTTCTTGCTGCTTTTAAGTCTTTAACTTTTAACAATTTAATTACAATGCGTCTTGGTGTGGGTTGCTTTGAGTTCACCTTGTTTGGACCTCTCTGTGCTTCCAGGACTTGGATGTTGTTTCCTTTGACAGGTTGGGCAAGTTTTCAGCCATTATTTCTTCAAGTAGGTTTTTTGTCCTCTTCTCTTTCTCTCTTCTTCTTCTGGGACCCCTATGATTCAAATATTAGTACACTTGATGTTGTCACAGAGGTTCCTCAGGCTATTTTCATTCTTTTTTCTTTTTGATCTTCCAGTTGGGTGATTTTCACTATCTTCTCTTTCTGATGGCTGATCCATTCTTCTGTGTCATCTGATCTGCTGTTTATTACTTCCAGTGTATTTTTCATTTCAGTCATTATATTCTTCAGTTCTGATAAGTTCGTTTTATCTCTTCGTTGAAGTTCTCACTGAGTTTATCCACTTGTCTGCAGAGTTTGATGAGCATCTTCATAACTGTTTGAACTCTAATAGACAGCTTGCATCCATTTCATTTAGTTCTTTTTCTAGGGTTTTGTCTTGGGGTTTTTTTTTTGTTTGGAACATATTCTTTTCTCTCATCTTGCCTGTTTGTGTCTGTATATTAGGTAGGTCAGCTACATCTCCTGGTCTTGAAAAAGTGGCCTTTTTTAGAAGGTGTCCTATGGAGCCCAGTGGTGGAATCCCCCTTGTCACCAGAGCCAAGTGCTCCAGAAGTGTTCTCTGTGTGGACTAGTGTGGCCCGCTGTTGTAATTGGGCCATAGCACCTATCGACACAGTGGTAGGCGAAGCTAGTCCCTTTCCCACTGGCTGTGAGGCCTGGCCACAACTCTTGTGGGCTCACTGATATGCGAGGGAAATATTCAGTGTGATTGGCCCGAGAGGCCCAGCCACACTATTGCAGATACACTGCTGTGTGTTGGTGCCAACTGAGGTCACCCACTGGGTGTGGCAAGGAAAGATCCACTTTGGAGGGATGCCACCCTGGATGAGTCCTCAGGGAAACACCAGGGTGGGGTGAACAGTATTAGCAAGGTTAATGGAGAGTGTCAGAAATGGTACCTGCCAGCATCAGACCAACTACGTAGAAGGAGTGTAAATAAAGGAGGAAAAATGCTGCTCACCAGCACTTCTCACTCAGGAGAAAGTTCCAACAGATACCCTGTCCATCCAGCATACACCCTAAAATTAGTCAGTGTATCACCTTCATGTGTGACCAAAGTGCTTTTCAAACTGCTGTCTCTGTGCTGGGACTCAGAAAGAAACCTGGGCTTCCTACAGCCCTTTTGCTCTCTTAGACGTCAGTCCTGCTGATTTTCAAAACCAGACGCTATGGAGGCTCCCCTTCTGGTGCAGGTGCGCCGGGCTAGGGCTCAGACCCTCACTCTTTGGAGATGACGTCTGCAGTTGCAGTGTCCCTCTCACTTTTGAGTCACCACGTGGGGAGTTGAGGGGTAAGGTGGGTCCTGACTAGAGACTTAGTCTCTACCCCTCCTACCCAACTTGAGACTTGTGCTTTTTTTTTTTTAAGATTATTTTAGAGAAATGGAGAAAGAAAGGGAGAGAAACAACAATGTGTGGTTGCCTCTCACATGCCCCACACTGGGGACCTGGCCCACAGCCCAGACCTGTGCCCTGACCAGGAATCAAACCAGTGACACTTTAGTTTGCAGGCCCATGCTCATTCCACTGAGCTACACCAGCCGTGGTCAGGAGAATTGCTCTTGAAAGCCAGTTTAGCTTGTCTGTGAAATTTTCCTTATGATTAGTGCACAATCCCTGCAACCCAAAATATTTTCTAAAGTACTTTCCCCGTTGATGTTATTCAGTTGCCTCTGTACTAGCTTTAAGAGTTGTTTTTATTAGTGTCTTAATCCAGGGTCCATTCAAAGATTATGAATTATATTTAATTGTCATGTTTCTTTAATCTCCTTCCTATTTTTTGCTAAAAGTTTGCACAGTGGAAAAACTAGAGCAGGTAAAACCATACCTCTTTCTCCATGCTGGGAAACAGATGGGCATTCTGGTTTTGATTCACTTAGTTCATATGGAACATGGGTTTAGTCTTTTCCATGGTGTATTCTCTCCCTTGCAATGTGCTCCCAGAGCGTGCCTTGTGTGCATTCCAGTATCTACTGTGGTTTTTGAGTAGGATTGAGATGTCAGTGGAATGCTTATCCTATCTTAAGATGCTTGGCTGTAGATCCGCTGTAGCCCAGCAAGTTTCTCTTTCAGATCGAGTCTCTAACATGGTGTTTGCAGCTGGTTATCTGTTTACAAGGGCTTATAATTTAGTTGGGGTGATAGGATCAACACATAGTTTGCTGAATCACAAAAGTTAAATTCCAGCACAGTTCAGAAATGAGCGGCGGTGATGGATGCTGCTTGTCTCTTGAGTAGTGAGCGATCTGGCTGGCTGCTGCAGGGTCTTGCAGAAGTGAGAGGATGATTTGGGCCCAGGTGACCAGAGAAAATTTTACAGAGGGTGTGGTCATTGAATTGGCCTCTGGAATCATATATTATGTTCTTGGATCTTGGCATAGAAAGAGGATCATTTCTACGTTTTTCCCTTCTATGCCAATTGTGACCTCATCTACGTGGCTAGACCAGTGATCTAGGCATTAGAGTAGTCCAGATCAAACACTTGGGGTCTGTTAGATTAATTCAGCAACCAAGGCCACCGGCTGTTCTAGCACAGATCATGGTCACTATATTGTGACTTGTGGGTCCTCTTGTCTGCCTTTTCCCCTGGCCCGTTGTCTCCTGAAGTGGAGCCTGGCTGGCTGCTCTCATAGTAACTGCTATTCCGTAAGAGATTTTTCTGCAGCTCTTAAGAGCCAGGGAGAAATCTGATTGCTCAGGTTAGATTGCAGGAGTGTTTAGAACCTGAGCTTGGAACAGTTTAACTTTGGAAAGTGTGTGGACTAGGCTATTAGGAAAATGATGTGGGATCCATAAGACACAGTCCAGGTTGGTGGGAAGAATGAGGCCTACCCTACCTGTGCTCCTGCCTCTTGTGGATTGCACAGATGTTTCTTCTGTAGAGGCTTCAGACTAGTCCAGGAGTGACTGATCCCTGCAATGAGGTCAACTTACTGAGATGGGACTTGGGGACTCAATGTGGACTCCTAGACTGGTTTTGAGCTTCCTTCTCAGTGAAGTCTGTGTACCTAGGGGAGGTGCTGATTTCACTTTAGGAAACGTTCCATCTGCTCACTCTTCCTTAGTCTCTTCTCTATCCAGGAAAGGTTTACTATGAAAAAAGACCCACTTAGTTGAATTTCACATTCAGCCAATGGTTTAACACAACATCTGCATTTTATACCTCAGTAAGTGGACTGTGCATCCTCAGTCCAGTACTGCAGACTTGTCAGTGTCTCTGTGTTCTGCACGTACAGCTGAGTGGGACAGGGTGCTGAGTTTAGAATGCAGTGCCTCCTCCATTTTCTAAAATGTTCCTTTTTGTGAAAATAAAAGAAAGCGTATCTATTGAAATTTTGTTGTAATTGTGTTTGAGACAATTACAATTCTTTAGATGTGGCAGTAGTTTCTGAATGACATCTTTGTGTTTGAGGGATTGGCAGTCTGTCCTCTTTAATACTCTCACAGTCCCTCTGCCTTCTGCCCCCAGAGACTGGCCTTGATGTACCGAATGCAGGTGGCAAACATCGACAAATTTGAAGAGAAGCTTCGAGCGGCTGAAGATGAGCTGAATATCGAAGGCAAGGACAGGATTCCAGTTTCCTATAAGCGCACGGGATTCTTTGGAAAGTATGTTGGTCAATTTTGTCGGCCTTTGAACTAGACCAAGCTTGGCTTTATAATGTGAGAAACAAACCACACACGGAAATCCAAAACTGGCATTCCTACAGTTAACTCGACTCCCTTGTGGGAGGATAAATAACGTATGGGTGAATGACATAATGCTGGGAAATTTGAAAATGTGTGAGCCTGTTGGAATTTGTAGTTGCTTACTTTAGTTGTCTGGTTGCATTTATGAATTTAGCACATTGCGGGGAAGCTATCTTCTACAAATAGGAAAATGGAATAGAAAGGGGAGAAGCACCAATATCAAGCAGGAATTCTTGGTTCCATATTTCAGAAAGAATTAGAGATTGTGGGCCATGGGCCTTCAGACTCCTTAGTGGGAACAGATCAGTCAGCACAGTCAGGGACTCTAATTGCATGCTAGGACCAACAGTGGCTAAAAGCTGGGTAGAGAGGTTTATTGTTGACTTATGGACATGCTTTGTAATTCCGATAAGACTCACTGATTGGCAAGCACATCTATGAAATGATGAATCTCTAAATTCTACAATCTATTGGCTCTTGAAGGCTCAGGGTTCTGAGGTTGCACCTCTAGTTTATTGTAGGAATATCAGGGGTATGGGGGCAGATGGGTGGCTTCTGTCTTTATACAGAGGGCTGACATCCCAGGGTGTACTTTTTTTTTTTTTTAAAGATTTTATTTATTTATTTTTAGAGAGAGAGGAAGGGAGGGAGACAGAGAGGGAGAGAAACAGCAATGTATGGTTGCCTCTCACATGGCCCTCACTGGGGACCTGGCCCGCAACCCAGGCATGTGCCCCGAGTGGGAATCGAACCGGGACCCTCTGGCTCTCCCAGCCCGTGCTGAATCCAATGAGCTACACCAGCCAGGGCCCAGGGTGTACTTTTTATTCTAGGTTTATTCTGCCTTACTAACCAAAATTAATGGCCTCTTTTTTTTTCTTAAGATTTTATTTATTTATTTTCAAAGAGAGGGGAAGGGAAGGAGAGAGGGAGAGAAATATCAATATGTGGTTGCCTCTCACATGGCCCTGACTGGGGATCTGGCCTGTAACCCAGGCATGTGCCCTGACTGGGAATCGAACCGGCGACCCTTTGTTTCACAGCCCACGCTCAATCCACTGAGCTACACCAGTCAGGCTAATGACTTCCTCTTGAAAACAAAATTTATTGAATGTGAAAACCTGCTGTTGTCGGTTCTTTAATTATCACAAGGCTCTAGATAACAGGGTAAGTGCAGTATCAGCTATTCTGGCTTCATGCCAAGATTACATACTGCATCTCCAACATTTCCCCATTTCATCTGGTAGTTTGGACAGACTTTATGAAAGAAGATAATTGGTGAGAACTGGACAAGGAAGCCATTTTCACAACCATTTGTTCTACAAGTCGCTCTCAGAGGGAGGGGTAGCTCTTCTCATCTTTGAAATGTCCATGGTCCCTGTCCCTGACTTGGTAAGGTGTAACTGTCAGCTGCCTGGTGGCCACTTCTGAACCTGTAACTGCCTCTTTTTCTCTCATTAGTGCCCTCTATGCCTTGGGGATGACAGCGGTAGGCTTGGCCATCCTGTGGTATGTTTTTCGTTTGGCTGGAATGACGGGAAGGGAAGGAGGATTCAGTGCTTTTGTAAGTACAAATCACATCTCACTGAACTAGCAGCCTTAGGATTTGTGTGTATGTTCTTGCTGAATGCTTTTCCCATAAACAACAGAATAAGTATACGGTGAAAAGTAACCTATTGCAGAGGCCAGCCTGGAGCCATAATTTGGCAGCTCATCTTTACTTTGGCTTGGCTGATGGAGGGTGCACAGTAACCAGTTCTCACTGAGGCCCTTTTTCCTTGACTTGTGGGGTGGCTGAGCCAAGGGCATTTATGGGGCAGCTTTTTTTACAGTTTTTATCATTAGCTGGGCATGGCTGTTTTTGGTTTCCCTACTAGCTACACTGAGCAATTTTATTTTATTTTACTTATTATTATTATTATTTTTTTTTTTTAATTTTTCATTTATCCATTTTCAGAGAGAGGAGAAGGGAGGGAGAAAGAGCAATGTATGGTTGCCTCTCACATGGCCCCCACCAGGGACCTGGCCCGCAACCCAGGCATGCGCCCTGACTGGGAATCGAACCGGGACCCTCTGGTTCCCAGCCCGCATTCAATCCACTGAGCTACACCAGCCGGGCTACTTATTATTATTATTTTTTTTAAAGATTTTATTTATTTATTTTTAGACAGAGGGGAAGGGAGGGAGAAAGAGAGGGAGAGAAACATGGAGAGAAACATCAATGTGCGGTTGCCCCTCATGGGCCCCCTACTGGGGACCTGGCCGGCAACCCAGGCATGTGTCCTGGCTGGGAACCAAAGGGTCCCAGTTTGATTCCCAGTCAGGGCACATGCCTGGGTTGTGGGCCAGGTCCCCAGTGAGGGCCGTGTGGGAGGCAACCATACATTGCTGTTTCTCTCCCTCTTTCTCCCTCCCTTCCCCTCTCTCTAAAAATAAATAAATAAAATCTTTAAAAAATAAATAAATAAAAAAATCTTAAAAAAATAAATAAATAAAATATTAAAAAAAAAAAAGGAGTTGTCTTTAAAAGAACATCCACAATGTACTTTAAAAATATTCTGTTTTTGCCCTGGCTGGTGTAGCTCAGTGGATTGGGCGTGGGCTGGGAACCAGAGGGTCCCGGTTCGAAATCCTGTCGGGGAACATGCCTGGGTTGCGGGCCGGGTCCCCAGTGAGGGCCATGTGAGGGGCAACCATACATTGCTGTTTCTCTCCCTCTCTGTCTCCCTTCCTTCCCCTCTCTCTGAACTAAATAAATAAAATCTTTAAAAAAAAAATATTCTGTTTTTGTGGCATTCATCGTCACATGCACTTCTCCTTCCCATTAGGTTGTATGTGGCAGTTAGCTGCATCAACAGTGGGGCCAGGGAGGTGGAGCCATATCTGCAGAGCGCATCTCCTGCTTTCTCCCTGGGCAGCATAGTGTTCTAATTTGATAATTCTTTTTTTTTTTATTATTATTATTATTAGAGAGAGGGGAAGGGTGGGAGACAGAGAGGGAGAAACAGCAATGTATGGTTGCCTCTCACATGGCCCTCACTGGGGACCTGGCCTGCAACCCAGGCATGTGCCCTGACTGGAAATCGAACCGGGACCCTTTGGTTCCCAGCCCATGCTCAATCCACTGAGCTACACCAGCCAGGGCCTAATTTGATAATTCTTACATATTTTTGGCTGCTTATTTTTATGGTTGTATTTAAATAATACTCTGATGAATTCTATGCACATGTATCTTTGGAAAGCCTGTCTTAATTATTTGCCTAGCGGGTCTTCCTAAAAGTAGAGTGGTTGAAGTTTACACACCTCACTAAAACCTTTAGCTCTCCTGCTTGATTGCTGTCCAGAAATTTACCAATTAACATTTCTACCAAGACTCCCTAGCATTGAATGTTACTATATTATTTTTTAAATTTTTTTATATTTTAATTTCTAAAAAATTTTTAAAATTATTTATTCATTTATTTTTAGACAGAGAGGGAGGGAGAAAGAGGGAGAGAAACACCAACGTGTGGTTACTTCTCACTCGCCCCCCACTGGGGACCTGGCCTACAACCCAAGCATGTGCCCTGACTGGGAATCAAACTGGCGACCCTTTGGCTTACAGGTTGGTGCTCAGTCCACTGAGCCACACCAGCCAGGGCAACTACATTATTTTAAAAAAAAAATTTTTATTGAATTTATTGGGGCAGCATTGGTTAATATAGGCTTTGCGTGTACAATTCTATACTATATCATTTGCATTTAATTACTTTTATTTATTTGCTTTTTACAATATTTTATTTATTTATTTTCAGAGAGAGGAGAAGGGAGGGAGAAAGAGAGGGGGAGAAACATTGATGTGTGAGAGAAACATCAGTTGGTTGCCTCTTGCTCACCCCTGACTGGGGACATGGTCCACAACCTAGGCATGTGTCCTGACAGGGATTTGAACTGGTGACCTTTCAGTTCACAGGCCCATGCACAATCCACTGAGCTATACCAACCAAGGCTGTATTTAATTACTTTCATAATCAGAAAAATAAATTACATAGTAATGGGAAAAATCTTATAGAAATATAAGATGGTTTATGCAAAAGACATTGTTAGATTACCTAGTTTGTGGGGGGAAGTTTTTAGTTTTATTTTTTTAAGGCAAATTATTAGATGCTAGATAGCTTTCTTACTATTGATTATGTAAAATGAACATTTCCCCATGTATGTCTGAAATGTGACCTTAACTGCCACCTGCATGAGTGGAGAGGCTCGGGGTTAGTCCCTCTGGGTGCTGGGACGAGGGTCCATGAGATCCTTCAGCAAAAGCAAGGTGGGGACGCAGGGGTGGGATAGGCAGGGCCAGCACCGAGGCTCTCATCTAGCTCTGGGAGTGCACAGCGCCCTGCCTTTTGTTCTTTCTGCCCAGAATCAGCTTAAAATGGCTCGTTTCACGATTGTGGATGGCAAGATGGGGAAGGGAGTTAGCTTCAAAGATGTGGCAGGAATGCATGAAGCCAAACTGGAGGTCAAAGAGTTTGTGGATTATCTGAAGGTAAGTAAGCACATGTGCTAAGCAGGAGATGGGCGTGAACACTGTCCCAGAGGGGAGAACTACATTGATCATACGTGTGTGCTGCATGGTGAGCTCTCTGTGCTGAGGGGACACACATATACTACATATGCTGTTGCCTGTTGAACGGGCAGTGCGGCCTAGCATACAGTTGTTGACCAGCAAGAGGGCTGAGAGCCGATCTCTGGTGGGACTCAGAACCTCTGGGACACTGGCTTTCCCCAGAACCATGTGGATCATAGCTGATACATGTCAGCACGTGAATTGACCTTTAGAGGATTCATTTCTTGAAAATTCTGTTTGAAAAACCTGTGGTTACTGTCATATTTTCTGCTACTTTTCTAGAGCCCAGAGCGTTTCCTTCAGCTTGGTGCCAAAGTTCCGAAGGGTGCACTTTTGCTTGGGCCACCTGGCTGTGGGAAGACGCTGCTGGCCAAGGCCGTGGCGACAGAGGCCCAGGTGCCCTTCTTGGCGATGGCCGGCCCAGAGTTCGTGGAGGTCATTGGAGGTAGGCATTGCCTGGGGAGCTGCAGATAGGCTCGCCTGACCGTTTGTCCACGATGGCCCTCCTTTCACACGTTCTCCCTCAGGTGGCTAAATTAATGAGGAAATGGGAATACAGAAGGAAAAACAAAACCTATATTATGGGGAACATTGTGTTTATGTAGAGAATTGGGTGATGATGTTCTTCGAAGCTGCTGCTTTGAGTAGTCCTGGGAGGGCTCAGGAGAGTGAGCATCCTCTGATCTCCGCTGCGATGGGGCCTAGTTTTGTTTGCATGAGTAGACGCTTGCTGAGATTTCTTCACCCTTACTGCACAGCTCTGGACTTTGGCCCAAGAGTAGGGTTCATCTCCCATGACCTGTCTGCTTCTTGGTCCTCTGTGTCCCCTCAGGCCTCGGCGCTGCCCGTGTGCGGAGCCTCTTCAAGGAGGCCCGGGCCCGGGCACCCTGCATCGTCTACATCGATGAGATTGACGCTGTGGGCAAGAAGCGCTCCACCACCATGTCTGGCTTTTCCAACACGGAGGAGGAGCAGACTCTCAACCAGCTTCTGGTGGAAATGGACGGTGAGCACCCTCCCTGGCTGCTTCAGTGTGGGGAGAAGGGTTTTCAGCTCTTTAAAAACAGTCCTTTTCTAGTTGGATTGCACTGCTTATGTTTATTGTTCTAGAACCTTACACTAATGCTCATCGGCATTTTATTTTTCTCCGATCTCTGATTCGTACCTCTTCTCCACCTTACCACTTGCCATAGGTGAGAGTGATAATCAGTGCAGACAGAATAATTGTTTAGTGATAATAACTGGAAACAAGGTCAGTTTAAGAACCGTTCCTCATTTTGCTGCTCTGAAGAAACACAGTTTTTAATTTAAAAAGTCAAGGGAATAGTAGAGAAAAAAAGAAGAACTCCTAGGAATACAAGTAGCAAGTCAGGCCATGAAGTTTTTCAGTTTGGAATGACCCCAGTTGATCGTGCTGTTTTGTGTGTCTCTATGTATGTCCTGGTTGAAGGGTGACCCATATGGAGGGTAGAGTGGGATACTCATGGAAACTGATGTGTTGCTCTAAGGGAGGGTTCTGGGTTTGCCACCCTTGAAAACGACCTCTGGACTGGCTTCTGCACAACTCCTCCCTCCCTGCATTCCCCTCAGTAAAGGTGACATGGAATTGTTTTCTTTTGAGCTACTTTGGTAAGATCCTGTTTTTGTGTTTGTATATATAGATATGGGGTTTTTATTTTTATTGTGATGAAATATATGTAATATAAAATTTACCATTTTAACCATTTTCAGTGTACAGTTCAATGGCATTAAATACATTCTTCTTGTTGGGCAGCTACCACCACCATCCATCTCTAGAACTTTCTCATCCCAAACTGGAACTCTATCCCCACAAAACCCTAACTCTCTATTCTCCTACCCCAGTCCCTAGCACCCAGCCTTCTACTTTCTGTCTATAAACTTGACTACTCTAGGGACTTCCTATAAATGGAATCATATAGTATTTATAGAATCATCCTGTTGTGTCTGGCTTATTTCACTGAGCATTTTGTCCTCAAGGTCCATCCATATTGTTGAATGTGTCCGAATTTCCGTCTTTTTTAAGGCTGAATAATACTCTGTTGAAGAGATAGATTACATGTTGTTTATCTGTTCATCTGTTGATGGGCACTTCTGCCTATTGTGAACGATGCTGCTGTGAACATGGGCATGTAGATACCTCTTCATGTCCCACCTGTGTAAGATCCATTTTTAGCTTTTCTATTAATCACAAATCTATTTGACTTTTAGCTATTGTAGATGAGGGAGACACTTTTTTCTCGATATATTTTTGGTTCTAAAAGAACCATTTATTTGGGTATTTATTTTCCCTTTTAAAGTGTTCTTGGGCCCTGGCTGGTACAGCTCAGTAGATTGAGAGCTGGCCTACAAACTGAAAGGTTGCCAGTTTGATTCCCAGTCAGGGCATATGCCTGGGTGGCAGGGCAGGACCCCAGTTGGGGGTGTGAGAAGCAACTGATCAGTGTATCTCTCGCACAGTAGCGTTTTTCTTCCTCTCTTTCTCCCCTCTCCTTCTCTCTAAAAGTGAATAAATAAAATCTTCTAAAAAAAAAGTATTCTTGATTTTGCATGACTAAGGGTGAAACTTTTTTTAACCTATCCTTTTGAAATAATTCCAGACTTATGAGAACATTGCAGAAGCAGTCAGAGCCCCTTTTTCCCTCCCCCCACGCTGTCGAAGGCTGCCATGGCTGTGACCAGGATGCTGGGGGCCATGAAGGTTGCCTCTTCGCCCATGGACACATTTGGTGGTTGTTTCTTTGGTGTCTTCCGGCCTGGGACCAATTCTCTGTCTTTGTTTTTGTGACTATGACACTTTTCCAGTCCAGTCCCTTTAAAGGGCACCCCTACTGGGATGCTGTGCTGTGTCCTCAGAGTTGGTCTAGTCAGGCAGGTCAGGGAAGACATAGCAGTCTCAGTTTCCGTCACACACGTGGCATTGCTGCGCCTCGCCCCTGGTGCTGAGAGTCTGACTGAGATGGCCTAGGGCAGGCATGGCAGGGCCTGTCTTGATCAGGTCAGATGGACTGATACATATGGAAGCATTTTGTAAGCTCTGTGAGTTCTTCAGTTTTAAAATTAAAGTATAATTTCTAACAAAGCTGAGGAAAGGACTGTGTTGTTACACTGGAAGAACAGTTTCCCCTGGAGCTGTCTTGCAGACCTCCTGTGTCCTACCTCTGTCTTTCATCCAGTCGTAGCTCAGGAACTGTTTATGGCACAAACAGTCAAGATCTGAGGAGCCATCTTCCACATGAGTAGCAAGCTTTCTTTTTTTTTTTTTTTTTTTTTTTTAAGATTTTATTTATTTATTTTCAGAGAGAGGAGAAGGGAGGGAGAAGAACAATGTATGGTTGCCTCTCACATGGCCCCCACTGGGGACCTTGCTCGCAACCCAGGCACGCGCCCCGACCGGGAACCGAACCGGGACCCTCCGGTTCCCAGCCCGCGCTCAATCCACTGAGCTACACCAGCCGGGCGAGTAGCAAGCTTTCTTGAGAAGGAATTTTCCAAATACCTCAGTGTCTTTAGAGATGTAAACAGAGTGAGCTGTCGAGAGATACACCCTCGGAGATGGGGCCCTTTGAAAGCGCTTTCCAGGCCAGAGCCCTGGGACCCCTACCCTGGAGTCGTGTGTGCCAGACCCACTCTAACTGTTCCTCCACCCAGTGCCTGGCTGTGGCAGTTGAGGTCTGCTTGTCAAGTGAGGCACTGTTTTATAATTTAAAAAGTTAACCTCCACCCTGGCCAGGTAGCTTAGGTGGTTAGAGCGTTGTCCCAATACACCAAGGTTGCAAATTTAATCCCCGGTCAGGGCACATACAGGAATCAACCAGTGAATGCATAAATAAGTGGGACAACAAATGGATGTGTCTCTCTTCTCTTCTTTCTCTCCCCCTTCCTCTCTCTAAAATCAACAAATAAAAAAAATTAAAAAGTTACCCTTTGGGTCTCCAACTTTTTTTATTATTAATTTTTTTTAAAGATTTTATTTATTTATTTTCAGAGAGAGGAGAAGGGAGGGAGAAAGAGCAATGTATGGTTGCCTCTCACATGGCCCTCACTGGGGACCTGGCCTGCAACCCAGGCATGTGCCCTGACTGGGAGTCGAACCAGGACCCTCTGGTTCCCAGCCCGCGCTCAATCCACTGAGCTACACCAGCCAGGCTTATTATTAATTTTTTAATATTACATCACTTAACAGTATAATAAATTGTTTTTTATGGTTAGCACATGTGTGAAAATTATAACAGTGGTGGTTTAGATTAAATTTGCAGGACTTTGATTTTTAAACCCTCCCTTTTTTCCTTCAGAGTAGTCCTTGAGTATTGATCAGTGTTTGGTCGTTTCATCTAGCAAGTCTTTTGCTTCATTTATTGTTGATTGGTTGATTTATTTTTATCCTCACCTGAGGACATTTTTTTCATTGCTTTTAGAGAGAGAGGAAGGGAGAGAGAGAAACATTGATGTAAGAGAGATGTATTGATTGGTTGCCTCCTATATGTACCTGGACTGGCGCATCCGGATTGGGGATCACAAGCATCCACACCCAGATAGAGATCGAACCTGCAACCTTCTAGTTATAGGACTGCACTCCAACCAACTGAGCCACAGCAGCCAGTACACTTCATTTGTTTTGGTTGCTGAATACGGAGATCTACCTTTATCTGGGTAACTCACAATCATGATTCTCCTGTGAGCTGTTCTAATTTTGTCCTTGCTAGCAGATGGGCATGCCCTCCAAATCAGACTGGCTTCTCACCTATTCGTTTTCTGTTCAAATCCTCCCTTATGGTAGGATGAAAGGCTAGAAGTTGAAATATTTGCAATTTTTGTGATTACTTATTCTAGAGGTTTCCAGATCTGAAAAGCATAGTGAACTGCAAATGCAAAAACTGCAACACCCAGTCCTTCAGCTGTCAAGGCCCTAGCTGTTTTCTGCATCTTGCTGTTTGGTCGAGGGTGGCAGGTGCTCAGTACAGTGCAGGCCATTGCCAGCAGGGGTGCCGCTGGCAGGGGCAGCAATGGCAATGCGCCCCAGAGAGACATAGTGTACTTCACCACTGCCTGTGAGTGGGTTTCTAGCTTTTCGTTTTATTTTAAATTTTTTTATTGATTTTAGAGAGACAGACCTTGAGTAGTTGTTCCACTTACTGATGCATTCACTGGTTGATTCTTGTTTGTGCCTTGACCGGGGATCAAATGCACAACCTTGTCATTAGGGGTGTTGCTCAGACCAGCTGAGCTACCTGGCCAGGCCCCCAGTGGGTCTCCAACTTTTAAGAAACCGTATGGAATTGCTTTTGTTTTAAACAGCTTTCCATGATCTCTTAGTGGTATTTCACCTTCAGTTTGGCTTTGGTGATTGCTTCCAGAGGTGGTTTTTGAGTCCTAAAGAAATCTGTAAGACCCCTCAAGTCCTCGCATTGATGGGTCAGGTGGACAGATGATAGAGATGGGCCAGGCCTGAGGTACCAGAGCCTGAAGCCTGCTGTCAGCTATAACAGACCATTCTGGGACCCAGCACTGTACATGTGATGACTCTGCCATCAGAAGTGCCAGATTTTAATGATAGCTTCTGCTTACCTCTTTAAAAGAATGAGTAATCTTTGTGAAACCGAGTTGACAAAGGGAAGTTATTTGGAAGTTGTCAGATGATCAGTTGACTATCCAAACCTGAGGTATCATCAAGTCCCACTGCCCTGCCTGATGCAGTGATGTCCACCTTTGTCCTTTAGCTCCCACAGGTGGCCATCCAAGCCTTGGACCCAAGGCATGCTCATGGACCGTGGAAGGATGCTGTGGGGTTCATACTGGTCCTTTCTTCTCTGAGCTGTGATTTTCTGATGTTACAGTGAGGTTAAAGTTCATGACCTCATCTGTGGTTCTGTGCCCTTCTGAGTGTGACAGAGCGGCATTCCTGGTGGTTACAAAGGGACTCCCACCGGCTCTCACTGTGACTGAGCACTCAGGACCATGGGAAGCACTGCACGTCTGTCTCTTTCTGCTTATACTGCTTTTCACACTGAAGACAGAGACCACACTTTTGGGCAGGCTTGAGTCCACCAGGAAGCATTTACCAGATGGCATCTCCCTCTGAGCTGAACCACTCTCTGCTGCCATAAAAAGAGCCGCTCCTGCCCCAGGATTTGCTCATCCCCGGAATCCCTGACTGAAGGCCTCTTGTTGGGCCAGGCCAGTAGCAAATAAGTCTCTGTGTGCACAGACGCAGCTGAGCCTTCTCAGCCCTTCAGCTGCATCTGAAGAGCCTTTGTTACTCCTTGGGGAAGAGCAGTTTCTATTCATGGAAGTACAGAACACAGAGCAGATGCTGTGCTAGTCGTGGGAAAAGCTTGCTGAGGAAGTGAAGTGCCCATCTCATGGGTCGGGCAGAGTAGGCCTCGCAGGACTGCCAGACCATGTGTGAAGGGCACCTGCATCTAAGAACAGCTGAGCGAACTACAGACAGTCACCTTTTTACAGTTCAATTGGCAGAAAGAAGGCTTTGCAGTGAGTGTCCTCTGCTATGGACGTGTTTGTCCCACCCTCTGTGTTAGAAAGTGTGGGAGGACGTAGACCCTGGTTCTGCATGGAGTCATTAGAAAACTCCTGCTACCACGCACATGGCCTTTTCCATTTTAATCTAGGATCCATTTCACAGTAATATTTGTATAAGGTGTGACGTTTTGGTCATGGTTCATTGTTCTGCCCATGGGTGTCCAGTTGATCCAACATTTCTTGTTTAAAACACTCTGCTTCCTCCACTGAATTGCTTTTTCACCTTCGTCAGCGCTCAGCTCGCGTATTTAGGAGTGTCTGTTCCTAGGCTCCCTGGTCTGCTTGTTGGCCTCTGAGTCTGTGCTGCACCTATAGCACACACTGGACCACTTGGTGACCCTTCCTCACCAAGTGGCCCAGTGAGACTCAACAGAGGTGGAGGTGTCCTCCCACTTGCTCTTGGCCAGCAGTGTTGAAGCACTTCTTCCTTTGCCTGTCCCTGTAGCTTTTAGGATAAGCCTTTTTATATCTACCAAATAATCCTGCTGAGATTTTTATAGGAGTGCTCACCTAATAGGGTAGCTAGAGTAAAAACTTGTGGCAACTCCAGATGCCAGTGAGGATGTGAAGGAATTGAATCTCCTGCTCTGCCAGTGGGGATGTGAAATGTGTAGCCTCTCTGAGAAACAGTCTGCCAGTTTCTGAAAAAATTAAATATATACTTACCATATGACATGCTCCTGGGTGCTAATCCTAGAGAGATGTTTACACAAACACCTGTGCAACAATGTTTATTTATGTGTAATAGCTGAAAACTGGAGACAACCCAGAGGTCCCTCAGTGGGTGCATAGGTAAACTCTGGAATGTCCTCACTGTGGTTTCCATGCAGCAATAAAAAGAAACTAACTGCCCTTCTACAAAACTACTGGGATAGATCTCAGGGGAATTATGCTGAATGAAAAAAGCCAGCCTCTAAAAGTTATATATTATATGACTCAGTTTATATGAGACTTTAAAAATGACAAAATTCTAGAGGTGGAGAACAAATTAGTGGTTACTAGGAGTTAGAAAGGTGGGAGGGAAGGGGGGTGTGAGTGTAAAGGAAGGTCTCCGTGGCGGTAGAATCTACCTGGATCAAGGTGGAGGTTACAGGAATCTCATGATAAAATTACAGAGAACGAGGTGCACACAGAGAAGTGCATGTGAGACTCTTGATTTCAAATAAGGCTTATGGACTGTGCTGGGTGGATTTTTTTTTTTAAGATTTTATTTATTTTTAGAGAGAGAGGAAGGGAGGGAGACAGAGAGGGAAAGAAACAGTAACGTGTGGTTGCCTGTCGTGGGGGGAATCGTACCTGCCGATACCCGTGGGTGACTGCTACCCGATGCGTGTATGAATCTCATACCGAGACACGCGGGGAAAGAGAGACCGGGGCCACGTGGCCGATTCCTCCCATCTCAGGAAAAGGCCTCGTGGCTTGCCCAGCCAGGGTTTTTATTAGGGGCATTAGCACACATTTACATTGGATTGATTATTCATGGCATTAAGCAGAACAGGGGTAGGATTACTCATAGCAGGGCATTAGGATGTAAATTCAGGTCTGGTGGCAGACAGGACCAGGTTAGTGTAATATGCAGGGCACAGCAAGCCAGAATTTTTTAAGATACATCTTTGCCAAATTCCTATTAGAGAATTCCCATTCCACAGACATGATCCACACCTGCTCACACAGGAATCACACGGAGCTATGCTCAAAACGTGTAAATTCCAGAACATGCATGTTGAAATCACTGCCACAGTTGCCTCTCACATGCCCCTCACTGGGGACCTGGCTCACAACCCAGCCATGTGCCCTGACTGGGAATCAAACTGGTGACCCTTTGGTTCCCAGTCGGCGCTCAATCCACTGAGCCACACCAGCCAGGGAGAATTTTTTGGTTTTGACATTGTGCTATAGTTACTTAACGTGCCACGTGGGAAGCTGGGGTTCTCTGCACTATTTTTGCACCTTGCTGTGCGTCTACACCTATGTCAAAATATAAAGTTTCTTTTTTAAAAAAATTATTTTAGCCTGGCTGGTGTAGCTCAGTGGATTGGGCGCGGGCTGGGAACCAGAAGGTCCTGGTTCAATTCCCAGTCAGGGCACATGCCTGGGTTGCGGGCCAGGTCCCCGGTGAGGGCCGTGTGAGAGGCAACCATACATTGCTCTTTCTCCCTTCTACTCTCTCTGAAAATAAATAAATAAAATCTTAAAAAAATGATTTTAGAGGCAGACAGATAGACATTGATTTGTTATTCCACTTATTTATGCATTCATTGGTTGATTCTTTTATGTGCCCTGACTGGGGATTGAATTCACAACCTTGGTGTAGCGGGATGACTCTCTAACCAACTGAGCTACCTGGCCCAGGCTGTCAAAATATAAAGTTTCAAAAACTAAACCCTAGGAGGTCTGTACCTTGTGGTCCATATGACCAGGACCTGGGATGAGGGGTCTGTTATGCGGGGAAGTCAGGGTGACTTGTGAGGGCAGAGCTTTGAGTGTCACTGCTCCCCTTTCTGCGTGGAGCTCACTGACATGCGTCTACCCTTGCCTTGCTGTTGTGTTTCTTCTACACCCACCGTTCCTACTATTTTTCAACATTTTTTCACTGTGTGTGTAACTTCAGATTTCTGTATTTATAACCTTGACCTGTGGAAGGAAGGAATTTCAGAAATGTGAGTGGTGAGCTCTGATGGGTCCAACCAGCACTCAGGGACGAGTGGCACAGGGCCCTCTGGCACCAAGGAGGCTGCTGGCGCGTGAAGCTGCATCTGGCCGGGTGCCTTCCTCCAGCTGCCTCTCCTTTCCCTTGTCAGTGTTTCACTTTTCCTAAAACAGGAGTGTGAACGAACAGAGCAGAGAGGCCAGCATGTCACATGTGTGGGTGGTGCTTGCTCCTGTTTTAGAATTTGTTTCAAAAGACAGTGATATTAAGACCTCATCTTTGCATGAACAAAATGGATACTTTTCTCACTCCACTCTTGGCACGTGAATGGCACTGGACCCATTGTGGCGCCCTGGCTCATCCCATTCCACAGTGTGGACTCAGACGAGTGATGTCACGTCTCCGTGAGACAGTTCTTTGAAGTTGTGGAGTGATTTTCTTGGGAATGACATGTAGTTTGGGCTGTCCTGGTGGCTGCTTTTCGGTGACATGGGTGGCAGCCCCTCAGTTAGGTGCGTGCTCTCCCTGTACTGGTGGGCTCAGCTGGGACCCTGGCCATTGTCATGGGATCCTGGAGTGGAGTGAATGACGCTCTGCTGTGAGATGTCAGTGCCTGACGTGCTCTCAGTGTTTAATTCTATAATATTTCTTCTACATTTCAGTTTGTTAAAAGGCTTTATGGATGGTTTAAAATTGTATTTTTCTGTGTCAATTTATTAGGAAATTTTTTTAAGTTAGGAAAAGATAAGTCATGGCATCTTTATTTTTTAAACTAGGTATTGTGGAACTTTTCAAACATCCACACAAGCAGAACTGTGCAGTGAGCCCCCATGTTCCAGATCAGCTTCGGTGTTGTTGGTGCCTGTTCCACCCTAGAGCATGCACACCTCCCTCCCTGTTCCTTTTCCCCAGTGGGTTATTTTCTTTTATTTTTTAAAGATTTTATTTATTTATTTTTAGACCGAAGGCAAGGGAGGGAGACAGAGAGGGAGAGAAACAGCAATGTATGGTTGCCTCTCACATGGCCCTCACTGGGGACCTGGCCCACAACCCAGGCATGTGCCCTGACTGGGAATCGAACCGGGACCCTTTGGTTCACAGCCCCGCGCTCAATCTGCTGAACTACACCAGCCAGGGCCCCAGTGGGTTATTTTTAAGCAACCCAAGGTTCTGAATCTTACATACTCTGAATGTATTTCTCTACGTTCAGAGAAATATCATATCACTTAAAAGTAAGTTCTTCAACCCTGATTGATGTGGCTCAATCATTCTGCAAGGCAAAAGGTTGCCTGTTTGATTCCCAGTCAGGGCACATTCCTGGTTTGTGGGTTCAGTCCCCAGCCAGGGCATGTGCAAAAGTCAACCAACTGATGTTTCTGTCTCACAAAGATGTTTTTCTCCCTCCTTTCCCCTCTCCCTAAAAATAAGTCAATAAAATTTTTTTTAAAAAAGCTCTTTAGCCCTAGCTGGGTATTTTAGTTGGTTGGAGTATTGTCCCATACACCAAAAGGTTGTGGGTTTAATTCCTGGTCAGGGCACATACCTAGGTTTTGGGTTCGATCCTCAGTTGGGGAGTATATGGGAGGCAATTGATCGATGTTTCTCTCTCACATTGACGTTTCTCTCTCTTTCTCTCCCTTTCTCTCTAAAAATAATAGTAAGTTCTTCATAGCAGTCTAACTAATATCCAGTGAGGCTGAGAGTCCCTAGTTGCTTCATAAATGTGTTTTTGCAGTTGCAGATCTGGGCCATTTATTGGGATAGTTTCTGGAAATGCTTTTAAATTCTCGTGTGAATCCTCCTACGAAGGCGTGTCTGTGGTTCCCTGTCTTTGGACATGTAAGAATTGGAGGCAAAGAAATATGGACTTGGAGAAACCTGGGGCTAGCTCATGCCCTGCAGGCTCAAGAGCAACCATCCCACGTAGAGATAGATAGATTAATTAATTAATTAATTCTCATATGAGAAACTTGGGGTAGAAAACCCAGGCCCTCAGACCAAGTGTTAGAGGGAAGTAGAATGTCCCATATGTCCCTGTAGTGGTCACTTTGGCCCAGGGAAATACAATGATGAAACATGGGAGGAGGGCCCTTGCTCCTGGTCCCGTATTAGCAGTGCCCTCGGGGGGTGCCTCCGGGGGTAAGTAAAACTGGCAAGTTCTTGCTCTTGTGGTGATCTTGTAGAAAGCTCTCCAGGGCCCTGGCTGGGCCGGTCAGTTGGTTAGAGCTTTGTCCTGATACACCAAGTGACGTGAATTCTGTCTAGCAAAATTCGTATTGCCATTGCAGCGTGTAAATAATTTTACACGTAATACTCCAAACTAGAAATTCTGGGACCACGCGTCCCCTCCGTTATCATCTTGGAGAGGCCATGAGCTATGGCCGGATAGGCTTTTATTCTCGTTTCTCCGGCACATTACATCTGAATGGTCTTCATTAACTATGCATGGATTGTAGATTTACATTAGGTGGTAGACACCCAAGATGGCGTGTCAAGAGGATAGATATGCAAATGAAAAGACAATAGGCTCCAAGTGGAACTCGGTCTCAAGGAAACTCGGCATGCATTAGCATAAGTTCTTTCGATAGAGGGAGAGAGAGAGGTTTTAACAAGAGCAAGTTTTTTAAATCTAAGAAATATGCCAACCTGATTTACCCACAGGAAATTCCGCTGTCATACACGTGGGTCCTGCTTGCTGACTTATGTTCCACGAGAGTCCGTGCTCCCTTAGACGTGAAACATTAGAACTCCAATTCCCAAGGTGGATACATGAATTTCCTTTAACCAAGGTTGTGAGTTCAATAAAAGAATCAACCAATGAGTGCATGAATGAGTAGAACAAGTCAATTCTCTCTTTCTCCCCTGTTCCCTCTCCTCCCACCGCTCCCCCCATTTCTCTCTAAAAACAATAAATAAAACAAAAAAGTTCTCAGGGAAGGATAAATCCTGGGTCAATGCTTATAGTCCTCTCTCTCGGACCCTGGCAGGAAGTCTCTCCTGTCCTGTGTCTTGAACCTCATGGGGAAGGCCACAACGTTGGGGACCCCCACCAAAATGGCCACTGTCTATTCCTCAGGAATGGGCACCACCGACCATGTCATCGTCCTGGCATCCACCAACCGAGCTGACATTTTGGACAACGCTCTTCTGAGGCCAGGCCGACTGGACCGACACGTCTTCATTGACCTCCCCACCCTGCAGGTCAGTGTGCCCTGAGGCCTCTTTGGAGAGCCTCAGAATTCTCACGTTGCCCAGCTCAAGGCCTTGGTGTCGCTTGCTTGTGGAGGGGGAGAGCCCTGATGACCTTTCAGCCCCACCAACTTCCTCCATGTCAGGCCTTTGCGGTGGCCCCTGTGGGAGCAGGAAGCCAGCATGCGGTGATAAGGATTATGTGTGTGTTGGGGTCCTCTGGGGATAGGGACAGGGCTTGGAGGGTGACCTAATGGTTGGTTAGTTGGTTACTGTTTCTGGAGGTACATGCATAGGGGCACAGAGCTGTGGCTCCTGGCATACCCAGTGCTCATTCTGGGTTCTCCTCTCAAACTACCACTCCAAGAAGTGGTGTAAGGCTGCCCTCTGACAGGGCCTGTGGAGGCAAGAGGCTGTGCATCTTCCTTACTGTGTAGGAAGTATTTACATCAGGATGTGTGTGAATCAAAAGTTCCACAAAATAGCCTTGTTATTTTGATGCACTTTATCATCTATTCTGTTTCCTTTTTTTTTTTCTTTTCATTTTGCAATGCTGCTTGCAGCTCTAAATTGGTTTCACAAACTGGTTGTGACTAATGATGAAGAAACTCCAGAGAGTGCCTCCCAAGTGGCTCCTGTCTGCGTGGTGAGCGAGCAGGCCCACACTTGTGTCCTCCTCCCCTGTCTTTGGTAGGAAAGGCGGGAGATTTTCGAGCAGCACCTGAAGAGCCTGAAGCTGACCCAGGCTAGCAGCTTTTACTCCCAGCGTCTGGCGGAACTCACGCCGGGATTCAGCGGTACGGGGACCGATTCTCATTGGTCCTGAGAGTGGAGGGCAAGTGGTTTTGACCTCGTGCATGAGTACAGATCTCCCCCAGGTGCCCTCCATCCCCTCCGCTGGGCAGCACAGCCTGGTTGCGAGTGAGGTTGTGCACGCAGAGCCAGCAGGAGGTGGAAGAGTTGCACGGCACTTTACTTTTCCTCCTCAGGTGATGGAAAACCCAACAGTGGTTCTGGCATCTGCATTCAGAGTGCCCCATGCATGTGTCCACACTGTGGGCAGTCTTAGAAGTTCCGCCTTTATGGCTTCACACACAGGCTCTTCAGTTCCCGGCCAGCTCAGATCGGCAGTTCCGCTGCTCCTGCCAGGGACTGCCGTGGCCAGGTCTTGGCACTGCCTGGTGCGCTGCTGCCCTCCCTCTCAGTCTCGGTTCTAATTCATAGACACAGACATCACCACTCAAGGTATTGTAGGAGTATTTTCTCCGTCTGTTGAGATTTTGCTTCCCAATAATTGTTGGGTTGGCTCAAACTCATAAAATTTCAACAGAAAAGAAAAAGATTTTTTTCTGTATGGTTCTCATTTTAAAGGGTAATCTACTTTTTTCTTTTGAGTTTTTTAATGTTCTTAACTAGAATCTTTTGGATACTAGATAACCTTTAATTTCTCATCCATTGGTGCGCGTATGAATTATTAGGGGGAATAAAACACCAGATGGTACGTGGAAGTGTGGTGATTACAGTTGCGGAGTAAAGCAGCGAGGAAGGCAGGCAGACTGAAAGAGGAGGGAATGAATGTGAAGAGATGGTTCTTCAGGTCCAGTAGGGCCCGAGCACTGGCACCTGGCCCTCACCATGCCTCCTTCCTGCACCACTCCCCTGCCCCTCTTCGTTTGCTTGTGTGCCTCTCCTTCCCTTCCCTCCTCTTAATCCTTGAGGGAGCAGAGCCAACACCCTTGCTCTTCCCTGTTGTGCTGACAGGTGCTGACATCGCCAATATCTGTAATGAGGCTGCTCTGCACGCTGCCCGGGAAGGGCACACATCTGTCCACACGTTTAACTTTGAGTACGCCGTGGAACGCGTCATTGCAGGTATGAGGCACGGATCCCACAGGTGAACTCGAGGGTGGGGTAGAGGGAGCATGTCAGGCTTAGATGTCACATTGTGGACCTTATCAGCAAAGAGGGAGCTATGTAAAGTATTTCAGTTTTTCTAAGTCAGGACTTGACAATGTGATTTACTTTTGCACAGTTTAAAATACTGCAAATTTACACTCTTCAAATAGAAATATAAAAGGATGTTGCAGCCGTGGCTGGTGTAGCTCAGTGGATTGCACGTGGGCTGCGAACCAAAGGGTCTCTGGTTCGGTTCCCAGTCAAGGCACATGCCTGGGTTACAGGCCAGGTCCCCAGTGAGGGCCACGTGGGTGGCAACCACACATTGATGTTTCCCTCTCTTTCTCCCTCCCTTCCCTTCTGTCTAAAAGTAAAATAAATAAAATCTTAAAAAAAAAAACAAAAAAAACCCATCTTGCGAACCCAAATGTGAGTGGCGCTCAGCCCATTAGCCATCATGTGATGCCTAAGAGCCAACTGCAAATGGACAGGACATTGTGCATGTCATCAGGGGTCTGCATTGCTGCTGCCCAAGGACAAGGGGGATGTCTGCTGAGGGCTGTGCTCTGGTCAGCTCTGTCTTTGCTGAAGCTTATGTGCTCCGTTTGGACAGGAATGGGAGAGGTGTTTGGGTAGTGGAGGGCTGGGGTGCTTCTCAGCAGTACTTAACCATTGCTGCTCAAAGTGGGGTCCGGGGGCTTCTGTGAGAGCAGGACTGAAACTGAGAGAAACAACTGGAACTTTCATACCTCCGTGTAGTAATATCCAGATATGAGCAGTGCATCTTGCCTCTGAACAGGGTTCAAAGTGAAAGTGTCAGTCAAGACACAGGATGGTTTTTTTAAAGAGGGAAACTGGACCTTCCCACAAGTGTCTGAGAAGCACGTGCCCTCTGTGTAGGCAGTGAGTCCTCTGTCTTAAGCCGTCCCTGCACGAAGCACGTTCCCATCACCCTCAGTTTGAGTTAAAGTCTAGAACAAATGTCACCAGGTTCCCTGTCTGCAGCTTAGGAAAGAAGCAATCTTGGATAGATAGAAGGAACTAAAGTTGCTGTTTCTTACTATAAATTTTGTTTTTTTATACGCCATTTACTTTTACATGGAAACTGATAGCTTATAGCAATATTATCAAAGCAGGAAAGACCAAAGAGAATACTAATAGAATACTGACCTCCCTCCACCCGCAATGTATGCGGTACTTAGAACAAGACAAGCTCTCTTGTACTTATTTGGAGTGGTCTGCCTGAGCGGGAACACATTTGTATTCAGGTAAAGCCCATCTTGTGAGGCTGTGATCTCATATTTAGAGGCTCGTATAATCAGCTCTGGTTGAAATGATTCATCTTCCACAAGTAGTGCATCTTAGAAAGAATTTATAACCTTATGGTAAACGTGGTAGGTGATCCTAGTAGCATGATATAGTAAATACCCTGAACCTAGAGCTTATTCAGGTTGCGTAAAGTGGAAACTTGGGGATGTTCGGAAAATTTGGGACAGTGAATGAAACCTCAGCAGTAATTTGAACAGGGGAAACGTAAGGTAAAGTCATCATGGCAAGAGGTAGTCAGCTGCTAGGGGTGAACACTGTGGAGTCGCAAGGGCTGCAGTTAGCCCTGCTAGTTCTGGGAGAAAAGCCAACAAGAAACCTAGAGCTTGGAGTAGAGCCCGTACTAATCCTGTCAGCTCTTCAGCCCTACCCATAAAGCCTGCAGGAGCTTTTTTGGATGATTCTACCATTTATAGAAATGTGAACAAACACAGCCCCCTCCAACACCTCTCCTACCTAATGAGTTTTCCTTCGACTTGGAGTAATAATGAGAAATAGTTGTGGATGGGGTCAGCCTAGGGCAGAAACACAGGAGGGGAACGTCCCATGAGGATCTCTCTTTGACCACACAGTAAAAAACTTGCAAGGCTGAACAAGGAAGGTTCTTGCATGCTCACACAGGATCGTCAGCGGGCCTGAACTCAGAGTCCTGGGTGTTCTTCTAGGGACGGCCAAAAGGAGTAAGATCCTCTCAAAGGAAGAGCAGAAGGTGGTTGCATTTCATGAGTCAGGCCATGCTTTGGTCGGCTGGCTGCTGGAGCACACTGAGGCTGTGATGAAGGTAGGGTGTCGGAGGGTGGGAGCCAGGGAGGGTCTGGGGTCTTGGAGAGTGAGCCTGACTGGCCCCTGAACAAAGCTGACTTTGGGAACACCATGTGGTTGTGCTTGGTGAAGAGAAAAGACAGCCTGAGGTGGACCTGGGGTCAGGTGGGGGCAGGAGCCCTCACCTTGGAAGCAGAGGGCAGGATGAGGTCTTACATCTAAACTGGCGGGGTCTAGTTCTGGGCCTGACTATTGGAAAGCTACATGACCATTTGGTGCCTTGCTCCCCATCTACAGTCAGTCTCGGAATTAAAAACTATCAAGCTCTACTGTCAGCTCTAAAATGTGTTGATCTGATGATTGCTAATCTTAAAAAGAAGTGAGCTGAATCACTTTTTAAAAAATACTACTTTTGTAGACATTTGTGAGTTTAATGAAAATTTATTTGTATCAAATGGTAGTATCATAGACAGTTCCTCCAAAATGAGCAGGCTCTTGACCATGAGATCCCTGAATGACCATTAAGGAAAATATAAGTGTTTGGCATGTGGGTGTCCAGTTTGTAAAGGTAAGGGTGTGGGTTATGATTGTGCCCTCCATCAGAGCAAGTAGAATCACTGGCAGGTGCAGGTGGTTTGGTTCTGCCAGCTGAGAAGGAGCTGCATTGTAGTTCCCTAAGACCCAAACATGGGAACAATGTAGCAGTTGCCAGCCTGGTATGTTAGTATTTAATGTCTGACAAGCAGTGATAGTCTGTTTGTTTGATGATGCCCTGCTGATCAGGCCAGTTCCTTTTATGTGCTCATCAGAGGGCTGAGCCTCATGTTTCGTGACAGAGATAAATGGATGCAGCAGTCACTTAGGTAGGTGACAGAGGCCAGGCCCAGGATGAGGCAGGTGGGACAGTCATCTAGGGTGTAATATTTATGGGACACTAAAAAAATTCAATAATCAGGATAAATATTTTAATTCAGTATCTCAAAAAAATATTAATGCAGAAATATCCACAATTAAGTAAATACCACAATTTTATATTTCCTTTTCTCAGAATTTTTACTTTACTTGATGGCCGAAAGTCATAAACTAGTCATAATGTACTGAACACAGGCCTACCTGCCTGTCACAATGAAAGCCAAACTCATGAGACAGGTGCTGGTGAGAAGGAAAGTGTTTTATTCAAGTGCTGACCACCTAAGGAGATTGGGGACTCATGTCCCAAGGCCCATTTTAATAGCTCAGTGCAGGCAGAGGTTTCTGTAAGGAGGAAGAGAGGAAGCAGAACAAAGAGATCAAGGGCAGAGGAGTGAAGAGTTGTCCATGTGCAGACCAGCATCGTTCACTCCGATAAGGCACACGATGGTCCAGAGTACCTCATCCTGGTTTGGTCATCCTGGCTCCACGATTGAAAGTCAGCAGATCTCCTGGGGCTACGGTGACTGAAGAGGGTCCAAGTCTGTATCTTTCGAAGTTAGTTTCTAGGATTGTTATACAAACATGCTCTTTATCTACAAACTACATATCAGTCAGAGTCAGCACTTACAGAAACAACGTCAAGAGAATGGTGGGGTGGGTTACACTTCCCCACTGTTATAATAATGGGAAAACATCCCTCCTGAGGCTCAAGGCTCATGCTTTGCTAGGGAAGAGGAAGTTCCCATTGCTCTTTGGTTATTAATTTACAGCCTTCTCAGTTGTAGTTTACTTTAGTGTTGGATTTAAGTTCCCCCTTCCAATTCTCAGGGCACTGTGAAGTGGTTCTCCTGTTGCCATAGCCCTCAGAAACAGCACTTGCAGCCCAGGCCTCTCCTTATTGCTCAGGAGCATGCCTTATCCTGCTGGAGCTGTACACGCACCTGGTGTTGGGCTGTGGAGGGAGGCCAAGGCAAGGATAGTTTTCATATCTTCCATTTAACCTCATGATGAGGGGCATGGTGGGGGGTCCTTGGTGGTATTGCTCCCTGCACCTTTTTGTTGGTTTAACTAAAGCTCCTGTCTTTGTTGTTCTTTACTTCATATATACCTAGTGATGTGCAAGAAAGACACACCCACCATGTGTGAGCTGCTTTATTTTTATTTTTTTTTAATTTATTTATTTATTTATTTATTTATTTATTTTTTAGAGAGAGGGGAAGGGAGGGAGACAGAGAGGGAGAGAAACAGCAGTGTATGGCTGCCTCCCACATGGCCCCCACCCGCAACCCAGGCATGTGCCCCAGCTGGGAATCGAACCAGGACCCTTTGGTTCCCAGCCCCTGCTCAATCCACTGAGCTACACCAGCCAGGGCAACTTTCTTTAATGATGGGATCTTCTTTTAAAAATGGGGATAGTGCCCCGGCTGGTGTAGCTCAGTGGATTGAGCACGGGCTGCAAACCAAAGGGTTGCCAGTTCAATTCTCAGTCAGGGCACACGCCTGGGTTGCAGGCCAGGTCCCCAGTGGGGACCACGTGAGAGGCAACCGCACATTGATGTTTCTTTCCCTCTCTTTCTCCCTCCCTTCCCTTCTGTCTAAAAATGAAAAAATAAATTCTTAAAAAAAAGGGGGGGAGTATAGTGCAGATTTGCTTAATGGCTTTGAAACCGTCTGATTAAAGGTCTTTGTCTTTTAATCCTCACCCGAAGATATTTTTTCACTGCTTTTAGAGAGAGGAAGGAAAAGAGAGAAACATCAGTGCAAGAGAGAAGCATCTATCTGTTGCCTCCCATATGTGGAGATCTTACGTGCCTGGACCGGGGATCAAACCCGTAACCTAGGTATATTCCCTGACTGGGACTCGAACCTGAAACCTTTCAGTTAGGGGATGATGCACCAACCAACCAAGCCATACCAGCCAGGGCTGATTAAAGATCTTATATTGCCACACCTTCATCTCTAAATCCCACATTCTGCCATGGTTGGTATGTCTTGATTGGGCATCAGCCCGCAAAGTGAAAGGTTGCTGTTTCAATTCCCAGTTAGGACACATGCCTGGGTTGTGGGTTCGGTCCCCAGTTGGGGCAAGTGCAAGAGGCAACCAATCGATGTTTCCCTCTCACATTGATGTTTCTGTCTGTCTCTTTCTCCCTCCTTCCCCCTCTCTCTAGAATCAATAAAAGTAAATAAATAAATAAATAAATAAATAAACCCCACATCCTGCCTGCTAACTTGGGCCATCTGACATTTTGCAGGTCTCCATTGCCCCTCGGACAAACGCTGCACTGGGCTTTGCTCAGATGCTCCCAAGAGACCAACACCTCTTTACCAAGGAGCAACTGTTTGAGCGGATGTGCATGGCCCTGGGTGGCCGTGTATCAGAAACCATCTCCTTCAACAAGGTCACTTCTGGTGAGGAGCTGGCCGTGGAGGGTCTGGAGTTCTCACGGTGCTTTCACGTCCATTATCCCTCTGCCAGGGGGATGGGGGCGGGGGGAATCTGATAGAGGATTTGAATAGTAGGATGCAAATATATTTTGAATTCTACTAAGTGTTTTTTAAAAGATAAGCTATGGTCAAAGGAGATTTGAAACTAAGCAAGACTTACTAAATAATGGTTACAAAAATGTTTACATACATGTATTGTAGACTGTAAATGCAATTTAATGGGTTAATTATTGGTAATTCAAGCAACTTCACTGTTTTCAAGCTGCTATTTCACTGTGATGTCCAGAGAGCAGGCGGAAAATGTTCCCTACCTGATCCCTGACATTGAGGTTCAGTGTTGACAAGTGTGCCCTGTGCACACCTGGACTTGTGCTGGAGAACTAACTGTTGGTGATGTGAATGCAAATATGCACCCTGAGTAATTATTTATTCTTTTATGTTTATTAATTTTTTTATTTATTGACTTTAGAGAGAGGAATATCAGTTTTTGATTTTCTACTTATTTATACATTCATTGGTTGATTCTTATATGTGCCCTGACCAGGGATCAAACCTGCAACCTTGGCGTATCCGGATGATGCTCTAACCAACTGAGCTGCCTGGCCAGGGCCAGAGTAATTTTTTAAACAGAACAGCATTTTAAAAAGTTTTGAGACTCTCTCTTTTAAGGAACAGTAACAGGATACAGTTGTCCTCTGGGGACTCTGCATCTGCTGTCAGGCCCAGGTGTGTGCCAGTGGGTTCCCCAAGGTGCCCTGACTCTGCACCCTCAGCAAAGAAACCTTTTCTTGACCCCATGCTCCAGGGGCACAGGACGACCTGAGGAAGGTCACTCGTATTGCTTATTCCATGGTGAAGCAGTTTGGGATGGCACCGAGCATTGGGCCCATCTCCTTCCCCGAGGTTCAGGAGGGCCTTTTGGGCGTTGGACGGCGCCCCTTCAGCCAGGGCCTCCAGGAGATGATGGATCACGTGAGTGCCCAGCCCTTGCAGCTGCACCTTGTATGGGACTCTGCTTTATCCTGCCTCACAGTGGTGGTAGGGGGCAAATCTCTGTTCAGAGGAGCCTCCCTCTGTGCTTAGCCCTGTCTGTGTGCTGCCACACTGTGGTTGTTCCTGTTGGCTTCAGTCGCTCTGACCTGCTGAGTGTGCAGTCTTGGTTGAGGCCTGTTATGGCTCCTGATGAAACCGTAGGTGCACGAGCATGTGAAGCAGCTGTGGGAATGGAGGACTGACACAGAACTGGCCTCCAGGAGCTGGTGGGGCATCTGTGGGTGTGAAGGGCTGCTGGTGGGCAGGCATCCTGAACTAGGGCATTCCCAGACATGGGGTGGGGTGGAAAACTGTTGGCATCTGAGCTTTCCTGGTCACTATGAGAGACAAAAGGCTGTGTTTCTGAACCTGCCTTTTTTGGATGTGATTTGGCGTCAGAAGCCAGCCTGTAGACGACGCTGTGAATAGTGGAACAGATCTCTCCTTCATTCGCAGGAAGCTCAACTGCTGGTAGCCAAGGCCTATAGGCACACTGAGAAGGTGCTGCAGGACAATCTGGACAAGCTGCAGGCGGTGAGTCTTGGTGCTTTCTGACCTCTGATGTCCCACCTGTCTCTCCAGAAGTTGTGTTGGGGATGCTGACTGTCACTGCACTTCATGGGCACAGCTGGTCACTCTTTCCTGAACTAGTTTCAATGAACACAGAACTTTAGGAAGCACCATATCCAGTATGTGTTCACCCAGCTCAACTGAAATCTAATATTTTCCATTTTTTTAGTATTTTATTTTGAACATGTCGAGTGAATCCCTTTAAAGTAGACAGAAGAACGTAGTAAACCCTCATGTGTCCATTACTCAGCATCAGCAGTTATTAATGTCTGGTTAGTTTTGCGTAATCTTTTTCTAACTCAAACTTCTCCTGAAAAGTTTAAAATAAATTTTATTTATTTTTTTAAAGTATCTTTTTTTTTTTTTAAGATTTTTATTTATTTTATTATTAGAGAGAGGGGAAGGGAAGGAGACAGAGAGGGAGAGAAACAGCACTGTGTGGTTGCCTCTCACATGGCCCTCACTGGGGACCTGGCCTGCAACCCAGGCATGTGCCCCGACTGGGAATCGAACTGGGACCCTTTGGTTCCCAGCCCACGCTCAATCCACTGAGCTACACCAGCCAGGGCAGTTTAAAATAATTTTTTTTTTAAAAGATTTTATTTATTTATTTTTAGAGAGAGGAGAAGGGAGGGAGGCAGAGAGGGAGAGAAACAGCAATGTATGGTTGCCTCTCACAGGGCCCTCACAGGGGACCTGGCCTGCAACCCAGGCATGTGCCCTGACTGGGAATCGAACCGGGACCGTCTGGTTCCCAGCCCGTGCTCAATCCACTGAGCTACACCAGCCAGGGCCCAATTTAAAATAAATTTTAAATTTTAGGATAGCTTTAGATTTACAGAAAAGTTGCAAATACAGTACAGAGTTCTTTTATACCTCACACCCAGTTTTCTCTATTGTTAACATCTTCCATTAGTATGTTGCATTTTTCCCCACCTACTGAACCAGTGTTGATATATTATTATTAACTCAGTTTCCTTGGCTTTTCCCTAATGTCCTTCACCTGCCCCCTGCCTGCTTACGTTTATCCATCATGTCTCCCTAGGCTCCCATCAGCTGAAGCAGCCCCTCACTTTTCTGTTGTCGGCAGTCTGCCATGGCCGTGTTCAGAGGGTGGGTCTGCAGCACTCACAGTAAGACTAGGTGTTGGTTTGGGGTCGCCTGTTGACCCCAGAGGTGAAGCTACTGCATCCCTAGTTCAGGTGGGCAGTCTTCAGTGGATGGGTTGCTGTTTGATTAATGTGAGGCTCTGCCAGGTTGGGAGTTGTGCGTGTCAGGTCCTCCAAGTGTTGCTGCAGACCAGTAGCATTAGCCTCCCTGGAGTTGTGAGCAGTGTAGAATGTCAGGCCTCCCTGACCTGCGGAGCCATAAACTGCCATTAACAAGGTCCTTGGTGCCATATGTGTGCACTGTCACTGCCACTGGACAGAACTCAGGCTCCCTTGGTGGGCTGAGGATGTCCTGCCTTGGTTTGCAATGTGATCGACTCACACCATCAGTGGGGTACAGTGCTTAGCAATATATTAGAGCAGTCACACAGAGGAAGTGGTCACCCCAGTT